>JAQIWH010000061.1:0-83760 GCA_034695005.1 Cryptops parisi | reverse complement strand
GGTGTCAGACCCTAAACTGAACCCACACGGCACGAGTGGGAGGCGAACTCACCAACTAGAGTACCGGAGGTGGATACACTAACCACTAGGCCACCGCGGGGCCCAACTAGCTAAAAACCATGCTGAAGTAAAAATGGTATTTTTGTAAAAAAAGTGTGACTTATCACTGTGTTGCCCGAAGCCCATCAATTGAAAAGATTATATTCTATGTATTCTGATTGAAACTCGGACTAGCAAATAAAACTATGACTCAGCTTTTGATTTTTGTTTTTACCAAGCAGCTGCACGAAAACGATAACGCATTCGTAACCAGACAATGTGTCGACTAGAACCAAGACCACATGAACCATGTATCAAAATCATTAACAGTAATTTATTACTGTAGTCAAGAAAAGTCAATTTAACCTTCATGGCCGAGAAAGTTAAGAATTACTCAAATAATTTTTTTTTTTTTAAATTACACTTAAATCACTTAAATCTAAACGTACACAAATACTAAAAATTAATCACAATGGTCTGAAAAACCCAATCTTGAGAACCAATGCAAACTTTGCAGTGCAATGCATACTTAATGTAGTTAAGCATTTCACCTGCGAGCTGTAGTCACTTATTGTAACTATGCATAAGCTTACTTCAAAATTCATTTTACTTCATCGAATTACGCTTTTGAAAATTCCAAAAAAAAAGACTAACCTGACATGCATTTCAATTATTTTTCCAAAATCGGTAACATTACCGAATTAGAGCGAGAAAAGATTAACTTAACTTCAAACCTGAGTTTTGAGATGCATCATCTTGAAGTAAATTCAACGATGAAAAACAACTTTTTGTCACCAAAAAAAAAACCTGGTTGGTATAGCGTTGATTATTTTTCACCTTACCCGCGTTACCCAACAAAGCAAGCAGCAAACTATGTAAGCTAAATAAAATCCCAGACTACAGAACCATGGTGACACGAAGTATATTACAGCTATAGCCTAATAATATAATGTAATAGCTAATATAAGTGTGTTAACACGATTTTTTAATCGCCATAATTTGGTCTCGTACTCATACCTTTAATTATAAAGTAAAACGCATCTCTAACTTGACGAGTCAATTTGATCCATATGTTCGTTGATATTGCTCTCGCGATGAATTAATTTTAAACCATCCGACGCTGCAGTTTGTGTATGGTTTACAAAATATATAATTGCAAGATTTACAAGATATATAAATTTATATATATATATCTATAAAAGATTATCTTAAAAAAATAGCAAGAGCTGTGTGAAATAAAAATTATTCAAATAAATAAATAAATCAATCAATCAATCAATCTACAACACGCACCAATTCTAAGAGGTTTCCGATACAAACACAAGGTGTCGCTAGTGTACAGGTAAACTAATCATGAGCAACCATCGCATTCTTCTCACCAATTTTGTTCATGAACTTGCCGGACTACTCTCGCTCGTACTTACCAATCTTCTAGACCGTATAAAAGCCATACCGTGGGTTCGCATATGCGCCTTGAGCAAAACATCGCTCGCAAAAACCTGGTTGCACACTTTGCACTCTAGAGGATTGGTGGTCTCGCTGCAATTGAAGTCGGAACCCTGATTAACGACATCGTCCCAATCGAGCTTTTGATCAATGAAATACTGATCGAGGTCAGCAATCTTGTGGATGATGGACAAGTGCTTTCTAAGGGATGGTTTGACGACGAAGCATGCACCACACTCGTGACATTGGTACGAGCTCCGTTCGGTTTTGTGTTGACCAATGTGTTCGAGAAACAAACTCCCGTCGTCCGCGGTGAAATCACACTTAAAGCAAACGTAACGTCCGCTCTCGCCGGACAAGCGCAATTTCTTTGACGGCACAGCTTTTGCGTTCACAATCATATTCGTTTTCTGCTCCTGCTCGACCGCCGCCATGTAGACGGGACGCGGGATTTTGATTTTGATCGGAGGCCGGTTCAGTTTCATCATCTGCGAAAAGTCAATATTTTTGACAAGCACCTTGTGTACCGTCACGATATGTTTCTCCAAATAAGCGCGCTTGTCAAAATCCCGCTCCTTGCAGATCCAGCAGATGTACTTGCGACGTTGGCCGTTGGGATTGTGCATTACGCGCTGGTGTCTTGTCAGGCTCTTTGTCGTATGGAACATAGAATCGCACTTGTCACATCGGGGGTCAGAATAACCGTGTTCCATTTTCAGATGAGAAGCTGCAGCGTCGACCGTTTTCATTTCCACATCACAGTAGTCACACTTTGCGGGTAGCTTCATGTTTCCCGCGTGAGTATTCAAATGCCTCACCAAACCTTTCCTGCTTTCAAAAGTGAGGTTATTGCAAACAGTGCACAACAGCACACCTTCTTTTTGATGTTGACGCCCGTGTAATGCCATTTCGAGACGTGACGTGCACTTCATGTTGCAAACCAAGCATATCGGAACCATCATGTTCCCACGACAGCGTTGCTTGTGGTTATTATACACGTGGCCGACCGGAAAGACGCGTTCGCAGTGTTTACATTTGGTAAGCACATGCTGAGCAGGCCCCTGGTTTTTCTTTGTACTTCCGTTGTCCGGTGACGATGCGTGCACAGAATTGACGTGATTGGATAACGAAGTAGCGTCATGGAACTCACTACCGCAGTGCAAGCAAACCTCTTTGCTGAGCGTCAACGGATGAACCGCTTTAAGGTGGTCGACGAGCAACGATTTCGAGTCGAGCAATTTGTAACATTCCAGGCATTTGAACACAAACTTGGTTGCTTTGATCTGCTCATTGATATGAATGTCCAAATGAGTGTGAAGCTGTTCGCTGCTGTGAAACACTGTGTCACACAGTGGACACTTGAAAATCATCTTGCATTGGACGTCCATCGTCAGATGGGCAGTCTTTTTGTGCGTGTCGAACGAAGTGCCGGACTTGAAAGCCATCGGACATGCTTGGCACTTGTAGTAAGCGTCACCGTGGATGGTGATGATATGTTGTCGCAGCAATTCTCCGGCACTAAATAGTAGTAAGCAGATGGAGCATTTGTAGCCGATGGAACGTGAATAGTGGAGGCACTTGATGCTTAGGTGTCGTTGAAACGCGATCCAGTTTTCAGAAATGTTTTGCCCGCATTCAGGGCAAACAAAAGGCTTGCTTTGTAGATGGATGCGCTGATGAGCCGATAGGCTGCATTTAGAAGGACATGTCGTGTTGCATTTGCTACACTGAGAAGTTGCGAGAGGCATGTTTTGACTGCGTCCAAAGTGATCCTCGATGGCTGCGTCACTGTCAAAAAATTGTGAACACTCTGAACAGCGAAACCGACCGTCGGCATTTTTGGCGCTAACTTTCGAGGAACGAGATGAACCGTTGACGATTGCTACGGTCGGAGTTTTGGGACGTTGACATCCATGGTTAGGAACACTAGTACCAACAGATCCGTTGATCTCTCCCATCGAAGGAAGTGGACAAATGTCATTGATGAGTTCCCGCGGCAAAGGTGCGATCTCGGCTTTCTTGATGTCTGCGATTTGATTGTTTTCTCGATGAACGTGGATGTGACTGAGCAGATTGCAACGGTTGTAATAAACCAACATTTGTTTGCACGTATCGCAGTTGAAAGTGATGTAAACACTGCGACGCTGCAAGTGCTGCACCAAGCTCGATTCCAAAAGAAACCGATCTCCGCACTGGGCGCATTTGAAACCATCCGACGAGAAAATCGACTTGAATTTGTCGGGAGGAATCGTAGGCACATAGGGAGGCAACACATTGGTACTCAACTGATACGTTGTTTCGTCGCTGGTATCAGTGGGCACCAACAAACCGTTCTTCAAACTGTCATCGTTGATACTTTTCTTCGACGTTCCATCCAAGTTATTGCTCTGGTGGCAAAGCGATGGATGCCTTCTTGAGTTGCCATTATTGACGGAAAGCAATCGAGAAGAATGCGCCTGTTTAATCGGACCACCCAGAGTCAGTTTTGACGTAGGTGTGACAATTTGCTCATTGATGTTCTTATCTGAAAGCGAAAACCACCAGCTTAGTTTTGACAATCAGTCTATAGAGTGATGACAAGGTTCAGTATTACCTGGAGGTCGATAGGGGTTTTGGAACATCGTGTTTCCACGACCGATCGGCCATCCAACGAAAGTGGAGTCATGTTCTCGAATGCCTGTAGAAACGGCTGGAACATCTGGGATGTCAAACGCCGCAAGGAGGTCTTCAAAATCTGGAGTGCGGTCTTCATTGGCCATGATTCTGCAAATAAAATACCAAGTATCTCACTCAATGTAGTTTCATCACAAAACGTCCACATGAAAATAATTTGTTACATTGACTTTATTTCTTGAAATTGTAATAATCATTATACCATTTTGTTCTAGAGAACTAGAATATAGAAAGATATTTTCAAGTTGCATGTTGTCAGTGTTGGTATTTTAAACAAAATTATATTAAATGTGAAATTTTAATAGTGAAATGATTGGTATATTAGGCCTACAATTTTTGTCATCAAATTTCTCTTGTTTTTTTTTCCATGACAGTTTCTCAGTTATTGTCATCATCAACAGCAATAACTAGAGGTATATTCTAATCGTGTCAAATAGGTTGAATAGGGTGAGGTTATTAGTTACCTTGAAGAATCATTGGACTTCTTGGGGTGTTCATTAGTGTACGTTTTCCGATGATGATATCATGATGAGTTTTGCCCAACTTCAAAACCCGAAATCACAGCCCTAATTCGCCAACTCCAAAACCTGAAATATCCCAGCAACAGCGAGAGTGGCGAGAGCGAGCGACTGTCGGACTGTCATGGCCTCCTACATGTGCGGATTGTTTATTTTGGAGATTTCAAACCGTTTTAAAATGAGTACTTATAAGATATCGGGAAACGCTGTGTTTTCTCCAATGACATCACGGATTTATACTATACATTCGTGATGGCATCGTTTCCAGAGAGTGGGTATAACACCCAAGAAACCGATGGCATAGAAAATGGAGTGGAGTACATGCATATTGATGATCAAGAACAACAATTCGACTCTGCTCTCTCTCCAACACAACAAACCGAGGAGTGAGTATAAAATTATGATAACGTTAGTTGAAAGTAGCTACAACACTCCTTAAAATATAATAATAATAATAATAATAATATTTGTGAAAACCTAGTAGCATAAAAGAGATAATTATAAAAACTTACATTTCACAGTGTCATTTAATAAACTGCAGCCAAGCCTCCTATAACGAGCTATTTGTACAACGAAACTTAACACAACGAGCAGTTTTATGAAGTCAAATTACTCTCTATACAACGAGCAAAATTCTGACTACGAGTAGGGTACTGTTCAGAGGCGCAATGGAACTCTCGTAGTGATTTGTGTACAATTTTTTTTCTAAGACAGTACATTTACATTATTAAATTGGCCAAACTAACTAATAATAAACCAAGTAAAGAGAAAATTTCTCTGTTGAAATTTAATAATGTTAAAATTTAAAAGGGAGTTAATGCGAAGCCAGAGTGAGAACCATTCCATTCCACGGACATAACCTAATCGTTTGGCGAGCGGGCGGTGCCGGTTTTTAGCGAAAACAGCCGTGGGTCATCCCAAATGGAATAGCTCCTGAGTTTTATCTACTTCATTATGTGAACTAATTTATATTGTATTGCTAGAAGTAAACCCGTGCTATTGCAAGGGGGCATGAGCAACGTCTTGACGTCGCCTGATGGGCATCACCTAAAGCGTTCTTTACTGTTACGCACAGACCTGACCTTTTCTTATCAAGATAAAAAAAATGTCAAGGGGAAGACAATATTTTGGTTAGTTTTAACTAGTTATGTCCAATTTGTAAAAATGCAGTTTATAAGTAACCAGGATGCATTTGCCAATTAAACTCGTTGTACGAGGCTTCGACTGCATTTTGAAGGTTGTTTTTTTAGAACTGCCCCCAAAATGATTTGATGGTTTCTTTCTACACTCATAGACACTATACACTCTCATACTCACTTTTAAATTTTGGGGCAGTTGTAAAGAATAGCCATTTTGACACAATTTTCAGTGACATAGCCTTAAGTTTTAATCATTCAAATCTTTTTCAGATCCGATAGGTTAATCTTCAAGGATATTACCGCATGGTTTTCCGAAAGCGTATCTCAAAACATTATAACCGATTGGCGTAAGTGACGATATTAATTTTTTATTTATTTTTCAGTAGGCTGTAGTTAATTCTAGATACAGTTCTACAAAAATTTGAAGAGTAATACATTAGAAATTATTTTTTTGTATGCACTAGTACCCAGTTTTAACGGCACTCTTCAAATCATTTTATTTTGGGCGATGGCTCTGCTCTCAATGCAGTTTTTCAGCAGCAGGGCTTTCAGCTTTTTATCAATGTGAGTCGTATTAATTTTGCTTTATCGGAATGTTTATAGGCTTATTAGCATTATTGTACACTCAACGAATGCTAGTGCAAACATGATTTTAGGCTTTTACATGCAGTGGCACATAAAGACCGCTTTATGGTGGTGGTGGTGTAGTTTCCAAACCCCCTCCTTATAAGCTGGATTAGAGATATGACACATTTGGCTTTTTCTAACCATCAGCTTGTTGATCGTTTTCATAATGTTAGCTTGATTTTTCTTCATAGTTGATCACGGTGGTCACGTGGGAAGCTCTGAACATGCGATGATTCTGTTCAGCACAATCAGCGATGCAAGTGATGTTGTCTGGTAAATGCAACTCTGAACTAAATCGCGTTTCAACTATGGCATGGCCATGTTTTAACCGTTATTTGACATCTTGCGAATTTCCCTCTTAGCTTCTACAGATATAAGGATTTAAAACTGTGCAAGAAAATTTTCCACACCGATTTCATCGTGGAGTCGTTAACAGCTGCGGAACAGAAGGAACCTGGAATGCAGTTGGGAGATTATCTCGTACCACCACCAGGGGTTCAAGATCGTAAGGATTGCGCCTCTTTCAGTCTGGTGTGTTAAAAGATCTAGTCTTACGCTCGCTGTTTTTTTTACAGGTTTCATAGAAGCATTTGGATCAGCAGAACAAGATATAGCAAAACCAGACAACTTGGAAGAAAAAAACATAGCAGACGACAACGCAGCAAAACCAGACGAATCGGAAGGAAAAAACATAGCAGAAGACAACGCAGGAGAACCGGACACAGCAGAAGATAACTTAAGCGAACCGGACACAGTAGAACAAGACAACGTAAGAGAACCGGACATAGTAGAACGAGACACAAGAATGCAAAATGGATTGCACGAAGTGCCGGACGATTTGGATGATGAAGACTATTTGGAGAATTATGTGGTATACGACGTGCCGGATGAGGATGAAGATGAAGACTTGGTACGTATATTTCAGTTACACCTTGAAACCTTTGTAACCAAACTCATAAATTGCTTTTTGTTTTGCCTTTTCAGTTTGTGCCAACGCTTCCGTCCATCCAAGAAAGAGATTCTTTTACGCAAATGGTCTGTGGCCACTTGTTTCTGTAACATATTTTGTAACAATGTAATATACCAGGAGGATTAAAATGGACTTACTTTTTTTTTAATCGAAAACAATGTAGTAGTGGGTCTAACACGAAAGTAGAAATTTCCAGTTTTTTTTTTTTTGCCAGTACCTTATTGAAAGCAGAATTTTGCTCGAAATAGTAATGGAACCAAATTTTAACCAACACAAATCTTGGCTAACAAATTCTAGTTAAATAAAATCTTTTCTTCTTCTTCCTTCAATACTCGGCCATACCATTGAGCTAATAATTAAAAGAGCTAACGCTGGATTTTGGCAAAAATCCTTTCAAAATTGCACTGAAAAACAAAATAAAAGTTATAATAAAGCTATAAACAGTTGATGCATCCGTTTCGGAAACCAGTAAACTTGGAATTACAGTTCCATTCGTATATAGCTTTTAGTGTGATCCGTAATAATTAATCCCACATGAAGGTTGTTGCAAAAAAAAATTTACATCACCTCGAGTGGGATTCCATTCCCAGTCATAACGGAGGAACCAAGAGAACAGTAAAATTTTAAGGTACAGGATGAAATAAGTCGTGCCAGGAAAAAAATTAAAATGGAAAAACAAACAAACTATAAGTGGCTTGATAACCCCAACAAATAAAGTGACGGTGCCAAGGAATGCTGTACCCTGGCAAGTCTTTTTTTGCGTTTTCATAGCATGGCACACTGGGAGAGTCAAAAGTTTTGGTGCCAATTCGTGCGTTATTTTCAAGTCAAACGAGACGTTCCACCATCATTTTGTGAAAGCAGCGAATACAGCCCACATCAGTTCGTTCGTGCTGGCCTTCAGACTTTCCGCCTCAATGTCCAGATCGAGCAACTCGCGGACACGTTTCATGGCCACCTCGTAATCGTCGTCGTTGAGAGGAGCAAAGGCGTTCTCCAGCACGTCCGACGAGTGGGCGAGGAAAATGAGGGAGATCGTCCGGCGATCCATGCGATGGGGATCATTGACCCACTTTCCTAGCACAGCGTCTTGCACCTTTTTTATCAGGCGCATCTTGGCATTGGAATCGGTGAGTGGATGTGTCGTCATGTCAAACAGCAGGAAGTTCTGTTTCTCTGTCGTCAGCACTCCCTTTTCAACTAAGTTTTTGGCCAACCTTTCTCTTACGTTACGCAACTGGAAGCGAAGCTTCAGTGGATTCCACGTTTCACCTGCAACCAATCAAAGGCCTCCATTTTACAATTAACATATTGCCAAAAAAATTAGTATACTACGATGCTTTGGTTAACAACCTAAAGGTAACGCCTTAGTGAGAACTAGCCCTTTAGCGTTCGGTAAAGCGCCCAGGGTTTGAGCATCACTTTGTTTTGTGAATTGAACGAAATCGTAACTCCCTTCCCGGACAAGAAAAAAGTTATCCTTCACCAATCGGGTGAACCTTTTTTGCCCCTACATGAAGTTCCACCTCCCTAGAGGCTTTGTCAGGTAGAAGGTAACATGACAAAACAGGTGAATAGAAAAAAAAACTTAAGCTTTTTGATACCTTTTCACCTGGTGTGGTATCGTGCGTTTGTAAACTAAAATCTATTGCAGTTGAAACAAACACATGGAAAGGTGTTTTGGTCAATTTGCGTTAGGTGTTTATTCTGATGGATTCAACGGTATCATGTCAAAAGAACCAATGTGCAAGGGCCAAAATAACAAAATTGATTGTTCAAAAGCTGTTAATTATAAATCATGTTTATATGTTGCTTGTAAATATAAATAAAATATTTTTTTTAATATTAATTTAAATTTATCATAATCTATATCATATTTATTATAATCGAAATAAGTTAATCCAAATATGCAACTTAAAACATATGATACAGGATTTGAATTTGTTAACATTATACAATAAAATTTAATTTCCAAGCAGTTTATGATATATTGTTTTATAATACATATTGTTTTTATAATTTACTAGTAAATAGCCTGTCAGAAATGACGGGAAAGTTGTTTATTGCTCATGTTGTTTGTCATATTTCATATTGCTGTCGCAATATTCGTTATTTATTCATTCAACTCAATATTCGCTACAGTTAAAGTATTTATTTTTTATTTCATTTCGGTTGTTTCTATAGAAACATAACTGGTGAGGAGGAGGATCTTTGCATTTTATAACAATTAGATTTGTTGTAATTTATAATTTAAATTACAGTATACTTGTTTTGGCTCTTTTTGTTTTGGCCTTTACGAATTGGCTCTTTTGCTGGATTCAACAATGAGTACTGGCTCAGATAAGTAGTAAACTATTATAAAAATGTGTAACACATATATCAAGTGCTCTTTATCAGTGTATACTTTAACTTTAAATTTTGTCAATTTTATAGATATCAATATTTGTGTCATTGATCTTTAGTACTGCCTAACTTTTTTTAAAAAAAAAAGCACAAGGCTAAGTTCACTTTGGACGCTTTTTTGCTAAAAGCGCTCATTGAGATAGTCGGTAAGTCTCTTTAATTTACATAGAACCTAGACTAGATTTGGACGTTTGAGCATTTTTGGTGAAAAAGCTTCAAAAGTGAACGCAGCCTGTATGTATCTGTGATTATTTATAATGATGCTGTATTTTGGGCTGTTTTGGTTAATGTGGTTGTTAGTGTCAACAACAACAGTACGAGAAAAAATTCTTCCCTTCCCATGACATCGACACGACATCAATCGGTCAAAATTCAATAGAATAAGATGTCCTGCGAGCTTTGTCTACGTTTCAAATTTCAGCTTTCTGGAATATCGGGAGGTGGTCAAAATAAACCATAAAGATGTTAAAGCGTGCGCACACACACACACGTCAATCCAAGTTAAATAAAAGGTCATAAAAAGTAAAGTGAGGGAGAAAGATGAACCTTTTACGAAACGAAATCTTTAACCATGCCTCTCTTTCGCATTTTTCTTTTTTTTCTACCTGACGAAGTCACTAGGCGGAAAGCGAAATGTGATGTGTGAAAAGACTTACCAAGTCAGTAAGGTAAAAAATTTCCCTTTAAAGGCCCCCCCATTACGCAATTTAACGTAACAGCTGTGCACAGATTAATCGATTTGCCACGCCAAATATATGCTCGTGAGCGATGGAAAGAATCATTCGAGAAGGAGAATACTAAATCTCATTTCAACTAGCAAGGAGATATACCAACCACTTAAATATTCCACCCAAGTTTGTACAGTTTCGGGCGGATCCGTCTCTTTGACGTGTTTCAGTGCTTCATCCAAGAGAACGTCACCGGTAGGAGCATCGTTTTTCAGCGTCACTTTGCGATTCAGTAGACTTCGTCTTCGCATTCCAGCTTTCTCCAGCTCCACACGACCTCTCAGTGCCAACTCGATCAGAATGCAACCACGCAGTCCTGATGAAATGCAATCGTTCCAAAAGGATGTGTAACCCTAGTGGGGGAAAAAAAAATAAAGAAAATTCAACTTGAAAAATCATAGAATGAGTTCATCAACATGTCACCTAAAACTGACAAACTAGGTTACGCTATACAAATGTAATTACTCGCAAGTTAAAGAGTTTTAATTATGAAATCATGTTAATTAGATACTTCTACAATTTGAAATCAACATTGCCATCACAGACTCCAATACACAATAATTAATTTATTACACTTCTGACTTAATTATCATACAAAGTTATAGCTTATGGTCATTGGCGTTCTGTTTTTGTGCCAATATGTGTAGAAGATCAGAAAAACTGACATCTCAAAATAAGTGTTTCTCCACTTTGAAACCACTTGCAGTGATCATGTCAAAGTGTAGTCATTGATGTTTGCGTTCCAAAATGTCAAGCGTTGGGGGCTTGTCGATGTATTATAATTGATTCTGACTGTATGAATAAAATTGACAAGCGCATTGTGCAAATCAGCAAGACAACTTACTGGAACTTCAATGTGTTAAAAATGCCCATAGAGATACTCAAATGAATTATGCTTTGAATAGAGCGAACGAATTGACTGACATGTTGTCACGCAACTGAAATGAAAGCCGAATAATTTATTCCATTTATTCGTCATCTAAAGCAAATGTTGTCTTAAAATGAGTATACCAAAAACAAAAATTGCATAATTTTATGCAACTTGCATAGTTTTATCTAGTACTGTTCAATTCAATGGTATTCGTTGCCACGGGCATTTGAAATTAAATTTCCGGAAGTAATTCCGGTTTTGAAAAGAGTTCATGAAAATGTAAATACACCAACTTCGTACATTACTACGTGTTGTCAACTTAATAGGTTGAGTAGCGTCACAAAATCATTTCTTTCCTAAGTGATAATCTATACTCGGTTACTGTGGCAATAAAAAAATATCAATCAAATGATTGAATTTCATTTTTTGGTTTATGACCAGTTTTCAAGAAGCCCCATCGTTTATTCATTCAATAACCAGAAACAAATGCATTCATTTTATGACATGGAAATCTGGTTCTCAATCTACGTGGAGTGTTTGTTATCAGGTTTCCACGTAGTAAGTTAGCATCCGATATTGGACAAGTACTTCCCTCGTCGTCAGCAAAAAATGACGACGACGTCCCTTATTTACGTTGGGTGGAAACGAACGAGCAATGTTGTGGTTGTGTGTTTTTCTCTTTTTTTTTTAAAGTTATGTAATTATGTCTACCTCTCGGTCTTTGAGTCCGAGAAGAAGAACCTCTTCCATAAGAGTGAGCCGTGTTTCCTTCGAATCACCGTCGTCGTCGTCGGGCTCATCTTCGGCACAGCCGAGTTTCCTCCTCGGGTCGTCGGCGTCGCCCTTTGGTGTTGTACCGCCGCTTTGGCCTCCTCCTAAACCCTTCTCGCCACCATTCTCTTTGGCAGCGTTGCGCCGTTGCACCAACCCCGAAGTATCCATCGTGGTGACAACCTCCCTTCTTCGTCACCCACGGCGACGAGATGACTTTCTTCTTCCTTCAATTCTAGACGTCCTAAAACGGCAACTAAACCACCATAAAGAATGACCACGAAGTCAATCAAGTTGTTCTCAAACAGCCTTGTATTATTATTATCGGACTGCTGTTACAAAATGGCCGAAGCTATTCGTGATGTCATCAAGTGCTCATGACGTCATGTGATTCTCGAAGTACGGAAGCTGAAAAGGGCCTATTACGTTTTATTCTTACCTCGGATAGCAAGGCCTCTGGTGTAGACTTGACTCAAGATCATTATTGCTTGTCTTGTTGTACGGTGATCTCTAATCTATAGTACTACAATGGAATCTGGTCATTATGATCACTTTGGGACTGGTGATTTTTTATAATAACGAGTTGATAACGTTAAGCAATGGATAAAACACATTAAACTGTATTTTAGAACCGACTGATAGCACATAACAATAACCGACTGATAACATTATCCCTGATTATAATAACCGGATTCCACTGTATTATTATATTACCACTACAAAAAATTGTTTTATAAATATTACGTTTACTTATTTTTTATTTTACTGAAATTTCTTCCACTAAATGTTGCACAAGAGCCTCCACATGCAATTATTGATGTGTCAAGTCAAGGAATCTGTGAATATACATGACATCAGTTTCTGAGCTTATCAATGAAAACTGGTTATGCAAGAAACTTACATCACAGCTATACACAAATTGCTTGACCTGTCACCATCCACACTATGAATTGGTGTGACGGGAGGCCTCTAGAACAGTGACATAAAATGGTCTCATGACACTATGGCAGTTGTTATGTACAAGCTATCTTTAATTTTGAAATATTCAACAAATAAATAGTAAATGCGAACTGTCCCCTCTCTTATTGTAAGATTATATAAGAATCCAATAAAAAGATGTATAGTACTGATAAACACCAACTGAGAAATATACAACAAATTAAGCATAATAAATTATGTTTATTGTAAGTAATATAATTATATAATGAACCTTTTCAGACTCTTAATGAAGTTTCGTTCAATTTTTTTTACAAAAATACAAAATAAAAACGTTTGCTCTCAACTCATCGTAGATGTTTCCAAATATAGATCAGTGCAGCACCTGATACGCTTATGGCAGCAACAAGAGCAGTCACTTTCAAAACATAATGGAACGAATTTCCTAGAACCTCGCACTGAAAAATCAATATCCACGTGTTACATTCCATTCAAGGTGTAACAAATGCCAAAAAAATAAAAAAAAATACTTACCCAACCTCCATGTTGAGCAACCCACATGGCCACCTTTTCAGTGATGAAATTTAGTGACCATTTCAAAAAAAGTGAAAAATAGTTGTTGCTCCACTTGCGTAAAATACAAATGGCCAGATCACTACAAAAGAAAAAGAGTGCAACGATGCACTCTCGTGAACAGCCATCTTTAAAAAGTTCCAGAAGTAGATCTTTGAATTCATCTTCATCCACCGTCTCCATATCGATCTGCAACGAAAAAATGAATTTGTGACAAATTTATTTATTTATTTATTTCATATCTTACATTCCATTGGAACAAACTAAAATATTTGTTTAACACCATGTTCACCACTTATGAAGAGTAAATGTAATTGGCGCTCAAGTCACTTACCATTTCCGCTTGTTCTTTGACTTTTCTCCGAGCCCTTGACTGCGCAAATTCCTGAGCCAAGCTTCTTAGGCTTTGTCCAGTTTTTGCCCAATGCGGATTTTTGTAGCCAGTGTTTGGACTGCAACAGAAAATGACATAATAAAAGTAAACAAAGAGGACAAAAAAAACAAGCATCAAAATTTTGCCTAAGAATACAGTGATACTGATGATGCTCTTCTAAGACTCATCAAAAAATCACCTAATGTGCTGAACAAGCACTGAACATATGAAACATGAATGTAATTAATGACATATATATATTAGCGGATTGTTGAAAAGTGGAACATCGTAAAGCATGTACTGTAACGAGTTTTAAAGTGAGCTAGAAAGTTTAGGTTGTTCAATGGTCGATATTGCTAAAACATGGGGTGGTTGTCGGTATTAACTGACCAAAACTAATGGGACTAAACAATCATTAATTAAACGTGTTTTACACTAACCTAATGTTTATGCCCAACGGTTTTAGTTAACAACAACAACCCCATGTTTTTAATTAATAATGTGGCCACTGAGCAACCTAAACTCCTAAATAACTAAAGTAAGAATTTGGGTTGCATTTTTGTTTCTATTACCTGCATGTAGACTGAGAAAGCAAATTATCTCCACAACTGTTAACATCAACACGGACATAGTCTGGCACATCTAATCCTTCTTGTTCGATTTCTGTCTGTAAAAACTGGATGAAATGCTCTCGCGTTTCTTCCACAGCTTGTTCATCGTCTTCGGAACGAAACGTTCGCTGCGGCATGTAGGACATTGTTGCCATGTACACAGCTTTATGATCACTATTAAACAGCATAAATCAACTGATCAGTCAAATGTATGTACACCAGTACACAGCTTAGAAAGTATCATTTTACCCGTTTATATTAACGATATTAACCAACAAATTAAATATGGACCTACTTTAATTATATAAAAAAAGCCCTAAAATATTGTTATTGCTTATTTACCTACTATTAATTATATAGTATTAATTACATATATTACACCATTAGAAAAAGTACCTTTACGATCTAACTTCGCCTACAACACATTTGGTTATGTCTATGTATGATTATTAGAATAAAAATATATGACTATATATATAAATTTGTATAGAAAAATAGGTATTTATAGTATATTGCAAATGTATGGAATATATATAGGCACAGTAAAAACAAACAAAAGAGCCACAAAAATGTATAAAACTGCCCCCCCCCCCACCAGTTGACAAGCGCAAGATGACAGAATAACAACCCACGACAGCACATATGTACATAGCATAATTAAGGTTGATGTCGACAGCCTCAATTAACAGATATTCTAACATTACTTACATTAACAGATCTAAAAAAATGATATTCTGCAAAATTTCTTAAGCACTTCTTTGCATAATTTAACAACTATTTGGTTGTTTTGTTTACATAGGGTGGGTGTTAACGTCGTTTATCGCCGGAAGTTAGAACCGGATTGATACGCTAGATGGCGGCGCAACGAAAGGTAAACGAATCTTGACAACGGTACAAAACAATTAATCATAACGATAATTTTGTAAAATATATATTGTATTGGACAAAACAAATAAGAAAAAAAATTTTAGCATAATTTTATTTATTATTTTTTATTATAATTTATTATTAATAATTTAATATTTATCTACCTTGACGCCATCTATTGGTCAATCATCAATATCATCAAAACGTTGAGCACAGCGGTTAGATTTTCACTTGAACTCGTCATTAAAGGAGCTACCCAATCAAAGACGACCTAATATTACGACAATTACGATAACTGTAACTAAACTAGTCGCTGATTGGTGGTGTGGAGCTGTTGCCAGCGTTTTGTTATCGTTACCAATGTCTGAACGCCATCGCATTTTAAGTTTTTGTGTAGTTGTGAAGCTTTGCACAAGGTCATCTTTGACCAAATTCTTCCCTCAAACCTACACATTTGCTTTTAAGCTGCATGAAACTAACGACCGTTCACTGAGTTTGATTTTGTGAGTATTAACCTTCATTATTCACCTCATTTTCCCCCATCTCTGGTGGCATCTCTCGTTGTCGCCATGTAAAAAAAAAAGTCGACGGCCTTTAAGCCTAACTGTTTGCTAACTTATCTTCGCCGGATAGAAAGTGATATTCGAAATCGACGAATGATCAACCCTATCTTAACTATCTCTCATCTCGTGTATCTACTTTTGAACTCGTGTTGACGTTGTTGGACAATGCACACGCATTTTGTCTCATACATTGTTTCTCTTAGATAAATGGATGTCCAGTATCCAGTGGGTTCTGTGGTCTGGGCCAGATTGGAAGGTGGGCGTTGGTGGCCAGGACAGGTAAATATATATTTTTTTTGTTGGTTTTAATCTTACAATCAAAACCATGTGGTACACAAATAATAGGTGGAAACTTTAGCTTACAATACGGTTGCAGTTCATAGTTCTATTGCTGCCAAATTGATTACAAGTTGGATGTTACTAGTTGTGGACTATGGTGTAGTAACAATAATAATCTGTTTAAACCAATGTTTCATAAACTACTGTAGTAGTTTCAATTCGTGCCATGTACATTTCAAATTGAATGGAGCAAAGTCTGACTATTAGCGTGACAACGAAAGTAAGAAATTGACAGCATTGCAATCCCTGTATCACGTACAATGCACATGTCCAAGTACGCTAATATGAAATGCTCAAGCACGTATTCTTGGGATGTTGCATGTTAAGCAACCGTAGACACTTGTGAACGTTGCATCTGTAGAGCATGAAACTAAAACTTATTTGTACAAAGACCTATAATAATTTTGGTAATTTGTACACTATTCTATTCAGCTGAAACTTCGTTAGCAATGTTATCATTTAATTCATCTTAGAAGTTGAACATTTTTAATGTGTGTGCATTTTAAAATATACACGTACATTCGTTCATTTTTAATTTGTTTTGTGTGCACTGTTCTTTTTTTTTCTGTTTTGTACATTTCTTTAATTTATTTTGGCTATTGAGATAAGCCATGTGAATTTTCATATGCAACACATGGGAACTCCAAACATGTCACCTTATTAAATACAGTATTTTATCAGTGTTATTATAGTAACTATGCATTGTATCTAATAAAAATACCGAAACCCAAAGACCGATTAGAGCAGCGTTTCTCAAACTGTGTTCCGCGGAGGAACTCGCGAGACCCTTCTAGGGGTTCCCCCGAGAGTATTTTCATAATCAACATAGTACTTAATAATACCATGACCTGGTTGTTAACCTGTTTGAAATATCGTTATTTATTCTTGTGTCAATGGTGAAATAAATCAACTTTGTTGTTTTGTTTTGTAATAATATTTAGAATCAAAAAATGTTTTAATAGAAGAAAACATATCCACAATTAATTTTGAAAATTTTTAGGATTGGTCAATGTTTCGAAATTTTCTACTTTGATTTCTAACACGGTAAAAAATATCGATAGATATAATTTACCCTATTCCAATCATATATAAAAATATTTTTAGGAGGGGGTTTCTCAAAATTTTATAAGAGTATTGAGGGGTCCCCAGACAAAAAAGTTTGAGAACTGAGATTTACATATCTTGTCAGTGCAGATTTGTTTGAGTGTACATTTTAATTATTATACCATAACTTAAGGGTTTTGATGTCTACTGATTTTCATAGTACATGATGAGTTGCTTGAAACAATAATCAAGCTGGGCCACAAATTTTACTTTTGTTCTTCATTTTTTCTTCCAGAGATTCTCAGGTTTTCATGTTCTGTATTGTAAAGTTAAGCTAGTCGGGCAAAATGAGTTTACAGACTAAACAACTGGAAAAATTCCAGTTCACAACAACTTGTGAACTTTTTTATTTTAGTTTGGTGAAAACTATACTGAACTAAAGGTTCAATAAATTTACAAGTATTGGTGCATTTGTTTATTTATTAAGAAAATAACCACCATCTGAATATAGCTGTTGTGTTGTGGATTTGGAAATAGCACAGGGGTCTTTCTGCCCGACACTGTCATTGGAAACTTAAATGAGGATTATTATTACATAGTCGTGATAAAATACTCCAACTCTTAGGCCACGTTCACTTTGGATGCTGTTAGTGTGAAAATCGTCCAAAAACTTTTTTTCACGTTGTAACTCGTGTATCTTACATAAACCCTATGCACATTATCGACTGTCTTTGAACGGTTTTCGCTAACAGCATCCAAAGTGAAAACAGCCTTAGTGTACAGCTACTGAACTCTACTACATGATCTACTTGATCACCCCGATTAGAGAGATGAGTGACTAGTTATTGGATGCAGTGATTGCTGATTATCGCATTGAGATGTACTACTGATAACAATTAAGTTGACAAAGTTTGACTTAGCCACTATGACACAACTTTTGAACTATTATGAAATCATAATCAATTGAAAGAATACTATTTATTGATGTAAGGTGAAAATGTGAAAGCAAACCTCTCAACTTAAACAGTATTACACAAATCGATCCCAGAGGTCTTCATAAATCCCAACTCCTGCAATTTGAAAGAAACACTACAGGGGGGGGGGCTGCTTATTTCTGTGCTGTAGCTTATGTGCAGACAAAAAGACACTAGCTGAATGAACCCTGTTTCGCTTACCATTGAAATTGTTGCCATATGATGATGGTGATACTGATATACATTAATTTCACAGTAAAAAGTAGTAGTAAGAAGAATGGTTGCGCAATATTAAAACAGTGTTTAATATAGCAACTTTCAACCGTTTCACATTCAGACAAAAGCTAGGAAAACATTTTCGCGGACTGGCTAGTAAAACATGTGGTTGGCTTTCTAGTTCATCTTTATATATTATAAAATGAATTGTTGATTATAAGCGACAAATCTATTGATACAATTCAATAGAAAAATAAATTCGTTAATTTTTTGCGGACCGGCAAAAACATTTGACTTACCGGGTTGGGAACTACTGGGTTAAAAGACAAGGTGTCTACCATGAGATGTCAACATTTTAATCACATACAGTTTGAAGCTAATTACCATACACAACCATAACTAACTATGGACATTGTGAACATACCAGAGTTTCATAAAAAAAATATGGCTCTAGTGCACCTCCACAAAAAATGATTAGGCATTAGTCGGATGGCCATATGCGACGGATGTCTTCTTCCTAGCATCTCCGTGTATCTTAGACGCTAGATGGAGATAATTGCCCTTGTTGGGCGAAACGTTTAAGATGTTCGAGTTGTGGCCAGCCACAAAAAAAAAGACGAAAATGTTTCGGATCTAAGTGATCAGGGGAGGGGAGCAATCTGATCACTGCTCAGTCAAGCGCTGTGCTTTATGATAAATCATTAAAAAGAGCCTGTATAAGTAATGAAAACGAGGTTGCAGCTTCTGGGAGATGCTATGTGGCAGCTGAAGTTGCAGCCAGCACGAGACGTGCGTCTTTTGATACTGGTTTGGAAGGAATGTGGCGTCACACATTTGCAAAAAAAGATGCATCGAGACGCTAGTAGTTCGTCGCAAACTCCCATAACTCGCGCCATGTGTTCTGCAACGTTCCTCCGTGTGATCAATTGCATTTTGCATATCACGTGTGCTCGGTCATTCGGAATCACCATTTTGGAAAATTACTGACTTTCGCTACTGCGGCTCTCACACACACTTCAAAATTCCCGCCAAGTTTTTGAATTTCTGCTTTCGTTCCACCATGCATCACATTTTCCCATAACCTGGTATGACAAAAAAATAATGGCTCTTACTGTTGTTTACATCTCCAGTGAACATGCTGTATTTTCAGCTTTAGCACCCAATAAAGAATTTTAGAAATCGGATTTTTATAAAGTTAAAAATTCCAAAGGTTGGTATTAGTAAGCAACGGCAATGAAAAATAAACTGTTAAAATCGAGCAAAATGTAAGAAGTTTTCACCGTAGGAAATGTCCATATTAATGCCTCTAAGAGTGCGTCATCTCTTTCATGGTTTCGCTTATGGACAAAAGTAAATGCACAAGTTATTTTCAAAACTGAACTTAAGCTTATTTTAAGTTGGGTTAATTATCTTGTGGTACACGGAGTAAAACATCATCAAATTAAATTTGACATTTTTGTGTATGTTGGATTTTCGTGTTATAGTACTGTACTTGACATAGTTCGCATAATGCTTTGATAAGGCGGATTGGTGTTACGAACTTGTTATAATTGCTATTGCGAAGTTGTCAATAATATTTTTCCTATGCTTGTTCAAAATATTAGGTGGCTGCCGATAGTGAATGTCCGGATGTAGTAGAATCACTACGCAAACCACCTTTAGCCATTGTGAAATTTTTTGATGAGGATTTTTAGTAAGTATCTTATTTATTTTTTCCTATTTTAAATATTCATACTCTGTTTAAAATTTGTTTTACTTTGTTTGACTTTCCGCTGGATTTCTCATTCGGTATTTTGATTTTATATAGTCACATAGTCAACAATAGCCTACACGTCTACCCATTTGAATGTGAAAAGAAAGAAGAATTTCTCAAACGTGGAAAAGGTACGCAAGGTTGATGATTTAACATTTGTATTTAACATTCCTCTTTTTTTAGTAAAGCCTCGTCACAGGCAATTTTGGCGTGGCAAGTCGACCAATTTGTGAACCACTGTGACTGACATCAGTTTGCTTAACCAATGGAAGCTGACATCACATTTGTGCACAAATTGGTTGACTTCCCACGCCAAAAAATTGATTGTGACGTGGTCACAATTTAGGTTACTAATATAGTTGTGGCAGTTTTTTATTTGTTTGTTTTTGTTACAAAAATAAAAAAAACTTGACCATTTTTATTAGTTACCTGATGGTTGTAAATTGTTGGTTGCAGAATTCAAAGGTGGTGGTAAAGAGAATGTCAGCTTGCGTTTGAAATTCGAAGCCGACGTTTCCAAAGCAGAAGCTATTTGGGCCTCTGCAAATCCCAACACCCCCAAGCCGACCCCGAAACCCGTTGAAAAGACTCCAACTCAGAAACTGTTAACCCGGTGCTCGTACATGAAAATGGCCGAGGCAGAACGTTTCGATTACAACATTGAACACGAAGAGGAGCCACCGTTGAGTCCTTACGAGCCTTTTCTGAGGAAAAGCGATGAACTTGGCATGCCACGAATTCGCAAGCAGCCGTCGACCCCGAAAGGGGATGAAATGGTCTACAATTGTGATACGTGTGGTTTCCAGACTACGCGGATCGACAATATAGTGCGACACCACAAATCTCACAGTGATCCGTACAGGTTTCATCCTGCCAAAGAGTTTGGACCTACGTTTGTATTTGAGAAACTCACTCCAATGAGTTCTCGTAAAAAAGGTGCTAAAGGACTTGCCAGAAGCGACGGCAAAGCGAAAAAGAATAAAGTTTCTCGCAAGCGTCTCATTGACAAACCGTTCCCGATTTACCGTAAAACCGACCCTCTCGTGGTTCCCAAGAAGAGGCTGATGAAGGATGTGGGAGAAAACGACGCGACTCCCAAGCGACGAAGAACGAAATCAAAGGAGCAATCGCCTCCTAAAGTGCCATTTAGTAATCCGTTCGAAGAGGACGAACTGGAGGAAGAAAGGAAACTTAAAGAAGAAGCCGAGAAGAAGACTAAGACGGGTGAGGAAGGTGAGAACGAGATTGAAAAGTCGACCAACGACCTGTTGGACGACATCGATGATATGGAAGAGTCACAAGACTTGGACAAACCGCCAAAGCCAGTGATTGTCGAGTGGGAAGAATTCATTAAAGACAGCACGGTGAAACCACCCATAATGAACGACGAGAGCGCTGATGCTTCTAGCAAAACATTCGACGACAAGATTGAAAATGATGAGGACTCCAAGAAAGAGGAGGACTCGTACGATACGTGCATGTCGCCTGTTCTCTTGGGTGACGAATCTGAACCGGAGAAGAGCGAGAAAGAGGCATCCTGTTCCAGTCCGCAGGGCGAAAGCAATCAGGAAGACAACACACCTGTCAAGAAGGTGACCGAGGAGAAGGATACACCAGATTTTACGGATTCAGCGTTGGCGTCCGAAGAAAAACCCGATACCATGGACGAAGATGACGACTCTGTGGTAGCCTCCGAAGAACCTGTCCCATCTCCAGTCAAGAAAAGTACCGACGAGGCATCTCCTGCTCCAGTGGAAAGTAGCTCCAGTGGGTTGAAAGAAGCAACTAGCGACGACATTAATCTGGATGAAAACGAGTCCGTCAACAGCACAGAAACTGTTAACGATGAAGAGAAACCTGAACCCAAACTGGAAGATAAAAGTGATACAAAGATGGCTGTTGATGAAAAGATCAAAGATGTAGACGACGATAAATCGAAAGAGGAGAAAAGTGCTTTCCATATGATAAGCGAAAGTGATGTTCCGCAAGTTTCAGAAGGTTCTAGTTTGGCTTCGCCGAAGAAGATCCCGACAGAGCCACCTCTCCCTCTTGAAGTGGACATCGAATCGGACGATTCCAACAGTGGCTGTAGTTCAGCCTCGGAAGATGCTGTTATCGTGAGAAAGTTTGTTCCTTCTCCAGTCAAGGAAAGCTGCATAGGTATAGACTTGGAAACCTCTTCCAAGGAAAAGACCAAAGAAGAATCGGATAACAGCAGCAGTCCCACCAATTTGGTTATGCGAGAACAGATTTTGGAGAACCCTAAAATTCCCACGGATTCTTCGCCTCCCTCAACTTCCGACGAGTCGAGTTTGAAACCATCTGCAGACGACAGTGCAAAGGTCTCCCCTTCTCCGGCTGAAACTTTGCCAGAAACTAAAGAGCCCAGTTTGATGGAGGTTGACGACAAATCAGTTGCACCCAGCACTACTGATGAATCGCCTTCTGGCCAAGATGATGTGGAAATGTCCGAGGTGCCAGCACAAGACGTTCAAGAAGAACAGATCGAGATGTGCGAGGTCATTCAGGGCGACGAGATTGTCCTTGCGGACAACGACATGTCGACGTGTGAAATTGTTGTCGGAGAGCCCGGGTTGCAGCCTAATGAGATCGTTGTTGGAGACGAAATCGAGGTGCAAGAGATCGAGATTGCCGACGACGGCATCCAGCCCAACGAAATAGTGATTGGGGAGGAGATCATGATCCAGCCAATGGAAGTGCCCCTGGTGGCCGACCCATCCGACGCACTGAACAATATCCAGAACAATGGCCACACCATCATCGAAAATCCACAGACCGTGCTAGCCAGCAGTCAGTGCGCCCCCTCTAATATCGTGATTGACGAGAACACTTCCATCGTCTACTCCAGCGGTGGCAACATGCTGGCCGACAACACAATCATCTCGCTGCCCAAGACGACCCTGTCATCCTCCAAAGATCTACCAATCACGTTAACTTCGGAGCAGCAGCTGTTGCTTTCTAACCGTATGACTGCCTTTAACAAACCTCATTACGCCAATGCCATCATTTCCGATGCATCAGCTCAGGAAGAAGTGACTGTGCTATCGGCGGCAGCGAATGACAATTTGCACCACGAGAAACAGACTGTGTTTAACATTCAGCAAGAGTTTCGTACCGACGCCTCCAGCTTAGAGTCAAGGTGAACCTCGTCATTTGTTTATATTTGTTTTAAAACATCATTTTTGTTCAAAAAATTTGTTTAGGCTATCTGCCCAATCACATGAGCTATGTGCTAGATGCTGAATAGCTACCTCGACAAATTAAACATGGTTGTTCTTATTATAAAAACACAGAGGTTAAAAAACGAATTTGTCACAAAACATATATGGTCATGCTAATCCTATGATCAGGTACAAAATATATAAATATATATATCAACTAAAGTGTCGCTGTTTTATAGTTTGTTTCAATGCTCTATCCATACAACAAATATATATATAAATATTAAAAAAAAAATTAGTGTGATTTTGAATATTACAAATGTATCTGAATGCCTTTTAATGACAACTTTCTAATACTTGTTCCAAAAGTTTTGATTTTGGAATTGTACACCATTTCGTGTAATGAGTCATCCTCCGAATTCCCTCTTGAGGGAATTTTCTGTACTGAAATATTTTGAAATAACAAGAGCCTAAGTTTATTTCTATCGCTAAGTTGCAACTATGTTAGGATGTTTTTGATCTGGTCCTTGAACGTTAAGAATCTTGCATAGGCGGTACAAATGAGTGTATGTATTTTTGTTTTCCAAGCAACTTGCAATGAAAAGGAAAATGACCATGTGGACTAAGTATTAGCGCGTGCGTCATAGTTGCTTGGAGGATTGTTTTATTTTATTATAATTTTTTTTAACAGAAAGTTTAATATTATACTTGTTTCCGAAATTGGTAAGAATTGGGCTTAGATTTGGCTCTTTTTTTCTCATAGATCTAGTGGAATTGCAACTGCTGCCGATTTTTTGGTTCACCAGTGATGACAAAAGGGCTATTTCAACAGAAACAACCAAGAATTTATAAAGTGACCATTTCTTACTGTACATAAGAAAACCTTACTACTACTACTACACCCATTTACAACATGATTATTATTAACGTAACCAGAAAACTTCACTAATCCGTAGTTTTTCATCATCGCTTTTTCTCTTTCTTTTTTTTTAAGCTGGTAAATTATACGTTGAATGAAAAATAACGTGTGTGTAAAAATGAACTATCATGGGGCTTTTCTAAATGGAATAATATCATGGCCAGCCAAATTTTATTTTTTGCTGAAAAATTGTGCGAGTACAGATCTGTTATGAAAAAGTTTAGGATCTTAAGAATTTACTTTTAAAGCATCCTTATTTTGTCATTTCTTCCACGATCACAATCGGACTACATGTTGTGATCATGAACTTTATCCCAACACAAAAATTCAATGAAAGTGACATTTGTGTGTATGAGTGACTATTTTTTTTTTTGTTCAAACAAAAGCTTAAAAAAGTTAAGTGTTCGGTTCTTTATTATTGTTATTATTTTTTTGTTCATCTTACCCTGTACAATGTTTTTTTGTTGCTTCAGTTTGTTGTTTAGTGAAAATCGAACATTTATTTTTTTGTGCATTTTTGTTTTGTTCTATGGAATATGAGTACCATACTGGAAAAGTAGCTCATTTTGTAATTCAAGTTTATAGAACAGGATTAATATGTATCTTGTTATCTTGATTAAAATTTGGTCAATACCTAAAACAAAAACAAACGAATTGCAAAACCAGTCTTGCTTACATTTCAAATCGAGAAAGGGACCAAAAATAGGAAACATTAAATCTACTTAGTTAATAATTTTTTTGGAGGGGGTGTGCAAATTGGTAGCGCTTCAAATTTACGTTTAACTACTGAAAGATATCTTTATTTGGGTTTAAAACATGACGAAGTCAAATTTTGTCGGGAAATGCTGTGTAAGGTGTTAATAATTGCTTTTGGTTACTTAATTTGCAATAATGATTTCAACCCCTCAACAAAAAATGGGGTTCCTACAACTTCCTGCTGTGTAAGTAGTGAACTGTACAATGGAATTTCAATCTACGACGAAAGTTTTATATGTTTGGATAGCTTACGTATCCGATGGAGATCTTTACAGTATCAAGAAAATGGACTTGACTAGGTGATGGAAGTTCCATTGTATCGAACAGTTCCTCCAAAATAGAAAGGGGGAAAAAAGGGCATAGGTTTTAATTATTTACATAAGCATAGGTTTTAATTATTTACATAAGCATGTGTAAAAATGATCAAATCATCATGGTATTCTGTGTTTTGGGCAAAAAAAAATAAAATAAAAACAAATAGAAACTTTAAAAACAAAGTTGTCGCAGGTAATAATTGTGCTGTGTGTGTATGGTCTTATATCTGTTTATATCACTATTAACCCTTAACTTGGTGTTTGTAATTTTTTGTATTTTTTAGAACGCACTCCAATCAGTAAAACTGCTGCTAATTTTTTCACTTGTTGCTCGAGTGGTGTCCACTGTATGAAAACTTTTACTCTTTTTCACAGTCAACTTAGTTAAAAGAGAAAGCTATGTTTAGCAGTACAGTGTAGTCATGTAACATGAAGAATGTTTCTGGTAATTTTCATAGTGCTGAGTTTTAAAAAAACATATGTAAATAGTTTATGGTTTACCTCGATATATCTAGATAAATCCTCAAAAAAGTCCGTTCTTCCCGGTTTAAGTTTGGAATCAAAATTATTATTTTTTCTTCCCTCTAACCGTTCAAAGTTATTTTAATTTGTAATCGATAAATGTATTTCCCAAGATTGCAATTTTGTAAGCAGCCTACTTTACCAGCAATAAAATTTCTCATTTAAAATAGAATCCATGTTAATTTTAAAATTGTTCATGCCAGGTTTTTATTTATGACTATCAGCAGAGGCTGAAACGTTTATGTATCATCTTACACCTGTTTATGTCCATATGCAAAAGTTCTTTTATGTTCAACCGAACTATAAATTTTATTCGAGCTTCTTTAATTCGTCAATGTTCGAGACATGGTGACAATGGACAAAAGTATCATGACCGGGCATTAGTGTTATCACTGTCCAATTGAAGCCCAAACAATTGCAGGGTTCTAAGAATATTTGACAAAAGTTAATTATATTTTTATTTCATAAATGATTTTTGCTTAGTAACGAACTTTGGGCGTTTGATTCGGACACATATAAGCATTGAACCTTTTAGGCCCATGTTTCTTTATTTTTGTTCGTTTTGGGACCGAATCCGGATTAGCCGAGTCATGAAGAGATGGACCAAAATGCTTCGACGTGTGTATGCGTCCAAACTGTAAGCACCCTTTGTTTTATTCTAGTGCTGGGTTAAATAACATGACACACGTCAAAGCAAGAAGTTCATATAAACATGGGTCGAATGCTACAGCGACAACTATAGTCTTGTTAATGGCCTTTTGACAATGTTGAATCAGTTAGGAGGGCCAGTTCACACCTCGTCTTCTGCCACTAATCGAATGTAGTCCCTTCCCAGTTCACTTTCTCAAGCTAACTTATGGCGCCTGAGGATATAAAAATGAAAAGCATTCAAGGTTCCTGATTGGTGCTTTTTTGGCTATAGCTCGTAACAGATTCAACAGTGTAAAAAGGCCATGAACCAGACTATAGTTGTATCAACAATGAGCTTTTTTCTTTATTACACAGTTCATTGTATTAACTCATCATACAGACAGCTGGAAACTATAAAGGAGATAGGCATGTGCGCTTGTGACTTAACCCCGTGTTATCTTGAAAGGAAAGCATTTCCAGACTGGGAGGGGAGGTGAATGTTTTTTGACTGACGGTGTTTACATAGATTTTATGCCAAATGGACAGCAATCAATGCAGCTCATATTGCCAAACACTTAACAAAATTGCACATTGGTTGCACAGCATTGGATCAAATTTTTCTATTGGGGGTATCGAGAAGTTAATCAAATGTTCATAAATATTTAGTCATTAGGCAACTATGTAGGATAATGAGGGTATCCATATACTAACATGCATTGCATTCATATACGGTCGAACCTCGTTAAACCGCCACTCCAACTTTTTACCACGAAAGTGCACAGAACAAATCTTCCTCCCATACTTTACATGTCAAATTCCTGCGATTAAACGCCACCCTGGAGTCTTCTTGTCAAGAAAATCTGTCGGGATGCCATAGATGGCATTTTGACGATAATCAGAAATGGGGGGGGGGGGTTATTGTATTCATGAAATATAACTTCACGAAACGTATGCGTTGCAGACATTTTTATCAAGAAAAGTTAATCAAATATGAGCATAAAATTTTAGCTCGGCCCCTTTATACTGCCACCCTCGCCTACCACAACATTTTGTCCAGAACCAAGGATGACAGTTTAACGAGATTTGCCTGTACATATATATTTTTTTTTTTGTACTGAAAGTTGCAACTCACTTTTTGGATCACCCTCAACTGCAACATGCTTATATACTAGTGTTTTTTCTGAAACTCTTAAAAAAAAATTCAATTTTAAAGAAACTAAATTATTTCATGTGATTTTCGATTTGAAATCTAATAAGATTCTATTTGGAATAATTTCCAGAAATTTGATTTTAAGTCAAAATTTGTACAATAATTTTGATTTCAACTAAAGTAACATTCTAAAATATAATAGTGAATCCACCAAAATCCTACATTATGGAAAAACTGATTAAGGAGTTCTATTTCATGTAACTTTATTACCTATTTTTGCGAACAAACTCAGGTATATAAATATTTAAAACAAATACTTACCTATCAATGAAAAGTGATCTACATGGCTTTTATGATCAAATAACTTCTGAAACACGAAGCTAGGAATCCAATGAAAAAAAGTATTATAATTATTAATATATGATAATACCTGTCCAAGTTGGAAAATTGTCCAAGGCTTTTCTTACTTACTTGTTAAATGTTTTAAGCAGTGACGAAACCCTTCACTAAACGAATATCTTTATTTGGCATCAATTTTCAAATACCGAACCCTATAATTGAAAATTGGATATTAATGAATTTGTTTATAACTACTGGTCATGATTTGTTTTTTATTTTACCAGTCAGCAAAAGAAAAGGATTATGTACAGTAATAATTCATACTTTTTTATTCCAAAGAAAATCATGTAAGGATTTGCTGACCTGTCTTTTAATATAAAATCCGTATCTCGACAATTTGATGGAATGAAACTTTGTACCATAATACCACAGATTTTACCTCGAGTATTATTGACAAGTGCGCGATATGAAACTCATCAACGGTATCACAGTTTTGCTGTCTCAACTTTTCTATCGTGTACGGAGTGACAAAAATTTGTTTCAGTATCGGTAATAAAGTATTGCTTTATTGAGAACTGGTGTCCGTTTATATACATAGATTCGCAACAAAGCAATATATACATATATATATATATATATATATATATGCAATAAAATGGTGCAGTTATGTTCATTAGCATTTAAATCATAAATCATTGTTTTTTTAACAACTGGAGCAAAAACATTTCCTGACATCATCGACCCAACAAGGAAATAATTGCACGTGTAAGGCATCTGTGAATTCTTCTGTGGAAACTATTGTCCAGACTTTGTGATCAACTCGTATTGACAGTTAATAAAAATCCATCATCGTTAATATTCCATTTTACGTCAGCCATAAAAATTTTGCCAAAAAAATATAAATTTTCAATAATTTTTTTTTTTTCATCAGTGAACTTCTACAAAACTCTCGAGTCTTACTGGAATATTTCCTTTATAAGGTAGATTCCATTTCATGACCGCCTGGGCCGCTAGACATTGCAACGATGTGAACTGCACTGGGGAAACAATGTCAAACACCGACAAACCTCCTAAGAGATCGGCAAACGTTTGCTTGCCTAGATTGCAGCGGTCGAAATGCGACCCGCGTTTCAGTAACGCGTGGATGATGGACTGTTTGCACGGCCTGTTCATCGCTGCGATGTGCAAAGGAGTATTAAGATCGTAGTCGACGGCACACGGATCTGCACCTACGTCCAGGAGCAGCTCGACCACTTCCAAAGATGGGAAAGTGCAGATGGGGTATCGACCAATCGACGAGCTATCTTTAGCACACGCTAAGTGGAGAGGCGTCCAACCGTTACGCCCTCTGGGGTCCAAATGTACAAATTCGTAGACCGCTTTGTGGAGAACGTGGTTCTCTGCACTGGAGAGGAACGGCTGCAGGCGGCAAAGCAAGCAGATGAGATGCATCGTTATGACGAGCAAACGATTGAAGCACGTCGAATCTCTGTCGGCTATAGGAATCCTACTCATGTGCAGGCACCCCGCCTGGATTTCCTCCACTGCTTTCAGGAAGACGACCATCAAATCGTTGAACGAGACGTTTGGGATCGTACGCCAGCAATGCCTCGTCTCGCACATCATGAACGAGAACAACTCGGCAAACGAGAGCAAGCTGCTCTGGGTCATCGGGTTCAGAGGCTCCAGGATTTTCTGCTGCATCTCTAGTGCATACATCCACAGGATGATGCACCGATCGAAATTGCCCGTATCCGCATAGAGGGCGCCACGATAACGAATGTAGTAAGAAGTATCCGGATGTGCCGGTCCGAGTATGCGTTCTCTTACCAGCAACGCTTGCACTTTCATTTCATCGGGATTGAGAATCAATTCGTCCAGCTGTTCGAGCGTCGTCACTTCCACCGCATTCTCGTAAGCTGCCACGAGAGAGCGATTGCTGGGTTTGCAAATTGTTTCTCCGAGAAACCTCAACTCCATCGCTCGCTTCCACAGCTTCAAGGCTCCCAGTATGTCTCGCTTCTTATCGACGTAGGTGGCACCAAGAAGCTCCAGAGAGTCGATCTGTTCTTCCCTGCTGCAGGAAGCTACAGAGATGAGGTATTCGACGATGCTCGACTGGCCGGTGATGCTGGCAGCGAGCAAAGGTGTCATGCCGTACGAATCAACATCGACTTTGGCACCGTGCTGCAGCAGCAATTTTAGAATTTCCAAACTACCCGATTCGGCACAGTCATGTAAAGCTGTGTTTCCTGCAAAACCACACAAATGTCAAATTGTTTTGTTTTTTTAATTGGTTACAAAAAATTCAGCACCGTAACAAACGCGCAAGTTTTCATGATGGAGAAATATACAAACCTTTGACGCTTTTACGATTCACATCGGCTCCCAGCTCCACCAGGTATTTGGCTATTTTATAGTGATCCTTAAAACAGGCAATCATCAAACAGGTGTGACCATGCCTGTTGGCTACTTCGACATCAGCGTTGTGCACCGTCAAGTAGCGAACGATGTCAAAGTGGCCGTCGTAACAAGCGGCACGGAGCGGCGTGGAGTTCGTTTTCGTTCTACTGTTAACATTGGCTCCGCACTCGACCAGCAACTTCACCAGGTCGTAATGGCCAGCAGCAGCAGCACTCCACAATGGTGGAGCACCTTCGATGGTTTCCCCGTCAAACGTTACACAACCCACCTGTTCAATGTCCACTTTGCACTGTTCTATCAGATACCTCGTCACATCCACGTGGCCATTTCTCGCTGACACGACAAGAGGCGTTGTACCATTTGTTGTACAAGATGCTAACTGCTGTACCTCGTTTTTGACCCGATGATCAAGCAACAACTATCAATCGATAAAAAATAAATGCATTTCAAATTGAGCTAGCTAAAATGGTATTGAAAAACAGCCTATAGACTTCCTGGCACAATTTTTGGTGTGTCAAGCGGAGCATTTGTGAACCACTGTGATGTTAGCTTTTTGCTCAACCAATGAAAACTGGTTGGCAAGATAAAGAGGGGACTAACTGGCTTAACGACTGTCATTTGGCCCATTGAAATCAAGATGCAGGAGGAGATGCAGGAGGAAATAAGAGAAGCCTGAGAAAACCTGCCCTCATGGGGGTTGGCAAAAAGCTGTCATCACAGTTGTCCACAAATTGCACCATTTGCCACACCAAATATTGAGGCACTCAGAATTAGAAGTTGTTAAAATCTGTGACAACTTTTAATTCCGAATGCTTCAATTGTGTGTCAGAAGGCATTTAAGAACAGAGCAAAAGCACCCAAAATGATGAATACAAATTACAATAAAATAAAATAATACAATTGATACAACAGTAAAAATGAATACAATTGAAAAGTGCCAAGTTAGCAAAGCGTAAAGCAGAATATTTGACTCATGCTATAAAAATATTTTTATGACAGTACAATAATGTTATCTATACATCATGAACCTCTTTATACGAGCACTATATGGTCTGGAAACAAGTTTTTTGGTATAAAGCTATATGAAAAACTCAATTTGAAAAGAAAAACTATAACACGCAACAGCAGCATGAAAAGAGTTTAACGGAATTCTAAAGGGCGTTTCTAAAAGCCAAACACTGTTGATATTATTCGAACTATATAGTAGTTTGCAGAACGCAATAAACTTGTGCCAAAAACCCAAGTTTAGCACATTAACTTAAAGAGGTTCGAGTGTGACGTACCAAAATATGGTCAAACTTCACACGAGTTCGATCGATGCAAGCGTATTTTTTGTTATGGAAAACGCATCGTTGTGTGAACAGAATTCCACCCTTTGAAGATCCTGATTCGTCCAAAAATTCCCTCTTGACACACTTCTCATAATGAAATATAACCCAGTTTTATATTAAGTTAACAAAATCGATAAAGATGATAACCTATACGTTTTACAAAGGCTCACTTTCATCCACCACCTCCAATGGCATGTTTTTGTAAATTTGTTTTTGAAATTCAAAACAGTGAGGCATTTCCTCTTCCTTTCACTTACTTTGGAATGCATAGTTTATTATTGATTACTTTTTTTCAAAAGACTACAATGAACAAATTTTGCATAGAGATGCAGTCAGACCAAGAACTGTCAAGAGATATATATCTCACTCGCTTCTCTACTGAACGATACTCGTTGAGAGAATCTTGCTCGTTGTGTGAGAAGTGCAATTTTACTCCTAAAACTATACTGTCTCTCTGTGTGGAATCTCGTTTAGGAAGTCCCACTGTAATTCACTTGTCCCATATTTTGATTTTTTAAAATCTATAACTTTTTTTTTTTGCAACTTTATTCTCCCTTCACAAGCTATCCGAAGAATGTCATATTATGAAAGTGGTGATAAAATCGCAAACTGTTCTATCTATGGCACACGAGTTTAAAATAACAAACTGGCAACAGGACGAAAAGGGGAGAGCAGCAACAACAACTTTTTCCTCGACCTTCCCATCTCATCTGGTGGACGTGTCTGAGTAGGGAGGAACACACACACACTTGACAATTGTTTCATCTCTAGTTTTACCTTGAGACGACGAAGTTTGCCATCTCTGGCTGCTGTGAAGACAGCATTTGTGAAATCCATGTTGGGGGTTGACAGTGGAGAAAAAGTCGGACGAAAACTTTCTTCTTTTTCGTCCTCAATTTCTTCTTCTGCTGCTGCTGCTACTGCTGATAATGCCGAAGCCGCCATCGATGACGTCACCTGTGACATTGAACTTACGAAACAGAAACTGCTGCAGCTCAATTCTTGGAACAAAGTCAGAAAATTGGAAAGAAAAAATACAACAAACCAATAATAAGAACAACAAAAAAATAAACACGGGTTCCAAAACTGAATGAACCGCATAACTTTGTGCCATTGTTATGCAACATTCTTTTTTTAAACGTTGAGCTACTTCATTGTATTTTATTTTGTTTGGAGTTCCCATTTTGTTTTATTTTGTTTGTTTTTTTTGCAATTCACGAAATAAGATTTTAATTTCACCACAGTACGTCTTAAAACTATTTTTATTAAACTATTATGCGATTTGAGATCATATTACAATTTCATTAAAACATATTACTTTACCAAAAAATTATAAGGCGCGAGTTTTGGGTTTCTATAAACTTTTGGAACATTGTCTAATGATCCAAATTTTTGTTTTGTTCGTTGTTCTATGTATTCAAAATATTTTGTCTTTATTTATTTAATTGGAAATTTTTTTTTTCCAAGTTCGCATATTTTCGTGAAAAAGTGTTGTACTTTTTAGGAATTTTACCATTATTTAAAGAAAAAACAGAAAACTTATAAAACTAAACATGTTTCAAAGCACCGGGCTTCATCCTCAGCAGAATTGAAATTTTGAAAATTGCAATCTTGCTGAGGATGAAGCCCAGAATTAAAACATGTTGTTTTTGTTTTTATAAAATAAATGTCAAAAATCACTTTTTTTTTCTTCAAAAAAATAAGTTTCTCAATTTTATTCCTACATTTATTTAGTTGTTTGTAAATCTGTAAAATAACTTTAAATATAAGAGTTACCATAATAGTACCAATGATGATGTTTATTATATGGAAGTTTCATGAAGTATATTTGAGCCACACAAGTCATGAACTCTGTGGTGGTATATTCAACATTCAAAATGACTAATTGCAAAAATAAATAAAATCCAAGTTATTCAGAAAAACACCAGTGAAATTGTGTAATCACGACACAGTCTGTAACAGCACAGGAGTCCTATTCCATTATATCAGTATGATGGTCAGATGGACAATCTTGCTGATAGAGAAAAAGTAAAGTAAACTTGTCCTCAGCTCAGGTTTCATCCTATTGCCCAATGGAATGACGTTGGCAATTGATTGAAACAAGAAATAATCAATCGCAATGGTTGTCTTGGAATCATCTTGAAGCTGTGTTCAGTGTGATATTGTACTTTTTCATATTATAGCATTTCCATCCACATCACCATGTCATCTGTACAGAGTTTTGTTTACTTCATGTCAACAGTGTTTCTCTTGTGTAAGGAAAAGTGCTTGTATTTCATTTAATTAATTACCAATTATTTCACCATACTCTTGCAACTTAAGATTATGTTAACTAAAACCACACATAAAAAAATAGTTGAAGGTGGTACAGTAATTACTAATTAGAAACTATAAATCTCAGCAATCAGTAATGAAAGTGAACAATGTTGGACCATGATTATACAGGGTGTCGCCAATCTCCATAAATAGGATCAGTGCTCTTTTTCAGCATGTAACATTAAATTTTATCTCTATTTGTTCATCTTGCAAACTTATTTTTTAATAGAAAAAGAGCACTACCTAGGATTAATAGTCAAAGTACATAAAAACAGATATTACCAATATGTACAGTGACATTTTGGTACATGTTCATTGAAATAGAACCAATATTGAAAATTTAATGTTTTATACTGTAATCCTAGTTCTTGATGATTATAGTTGCACAATTTATTTTTTCAGATATTTTCAACATAAACCATGTGCATAGCGAGACAGTCACTCCAGCTGACTTCATAGATGAACGGATGCAAAGAGCACTGATTCAACTAAGGGATCCATCTAGTGGAATTCCAGGTTTAAACATGCCCGATCCGATGCCAATTCACGATGTTGAAATCACCGTGAAGCAGGGGGCGCTGAACGTGAACAGCAAGATGTGTAATTCATCCATCTCCGGACTGTCGACGTTGAAAATCGCCAAGGTTGAAACCAACCTCGTCAACTTGGAACTGACGATCCAGTTGAACGTTTCCGAACTTCTAGCGAAAGGAAACTATTCTCTCTCCGGAACTGTAACGTTCATGCGAGTGAAAGGAAACGGACTGTATTGGATGAAGATGCTCAATGCTACGCTTCTTGGAGTGACCAATTTGACGGTGACTGACAACGGACAGCTCGAAATCAGCAACATCCAACTGGACATTCGGGTTCAAAGAATTCAACTGCACTTTGAAAACTTACTTGGAACGGGATTCGTGTCCAGGTTCAGCAACTCCTTGATCAACGCCCTCAGTAAAATTATCTTTGAAAACATCAAACCGTTCATCTTGCAAAAACTGCAATCATTAGCCATGGATAACATCAATGCTCAATTAGCAGCGCTTCCTCCAGAACCAAGATTGTTGAGTGCACTGTCACCGCTCGATCTCGTCATTGCACAATCGGGCAACGAAATGAAGCGCCTTAACCTCGATCCATACATTTTACCCAATCACCAACAAAGTTTTGAACAAAAAATTCTTTTTTTTACAGCTTATGGCCAAGTAGCCCTCTATGATGGTTTCATCAAAGGCCTGTCCACTTTGCATCGAACCGGTAGCATCAACATACAGTTCTCTAACAATACCTTGCAGTTCTCTGCTAACCTTGGCTTTGATCAAATCGACGGTGGATACAAAATGTTACTCAACTTCATGGGAATCCAAAAAACTGGTGGCATCCACTTTCGTGTGGACTCCGTCAAGGTACAAATTGTCATCGAACAGAAGAACCAAAAGGCTGCAGCACCCCAAGTCAAACTAATGCGAGTTGACGATATCTACCAGCTGAGAACGGACGTTGACGGTTTAGGAAGTGCCGATCTTTTGATGGAATTTTTTGTCAACTCTGCAACTAACATTTTTAAACGGCAACTCTCAGAAATCATTGAGGGTCCTATGATAAGAATGATCCAGAAAAACCTTAATCGTATGAAATTACCATTTTAGCATACAAATGAAATGACAATAAAAACAAGCTTGTTAATTAAGCAGACTTTTTTTATTTCTGCTATCTTGGCCAATGATCACTTCACTTCAGCAGATACATTTCTGATCAAAAAAACTGATGTTAAACAAACACAGCTTACTAATTAGGGAATTAAGTTCGTCAGATATTTTTTTGTATAAAGAATGAGTCCATATCATTTTGAAAAAAAAAATATGCATTAAATAAAAATGTACCCAATTGACACTAGGGAAGAGAAGAAATTACAACTTGTCCAGATATTGATCCAGGCCGGGAATACCTTCCTTCAGCCCTTTACGTTTTCTTGCATCTGCAATCACTTGGAATGGACGAGACTTGTCGTCGAATGGATCACCTGGCAAAATTTGCCAGTGATCAAATACGCACTGTGGGAAGGCCTGCCCACCCGTGTTGGAACGAAGATCAGCGGTGAAACCTGTACAAAAAAAAACAAAAAAAAAAACCAAATGACATTCAGATTAAGTCAGCTTCTTTAGCGCACAACACCAAAGCGACAGCATCGATATACCACTTACCAAACGATTCGTTTACTGGCAAGTAAGCTTTTACGACAAACATGGGAGTGCCGGTAACTTGGGATTCCTCAAAAACATGACCTCGTCGTCTATTCAACACACCATAAATGCCACCAACAGCATTCTCCGGGCACTAGAACAAAAAGAATGCACTGAGGTCAAGACGAGTCAACAAAATCTAAATAAAGTTAAGAGTAAAAAACAACACCAACCTGAATTTCACATAAGTATACAGGTTCCATAACCCTTGGCTTCGCTGTAAGGATGCAAGCATACAAGCAACGTCTTGCAGTCGGGATGATCTGACCACCACCACGGTGAATGGCATCAGCGTGGAGAGTCACGTCATGGATGTTAAATCGCACACCACGCATGTTTTCTTCAGCCATGACACCCTAACGAGATACACACAATTTGAGTAAAAACATTAAGAATGAACAACAAAAAATTTTACTGCATCATACATAGGTTCAGAGTTGTATAAATTAGTTGACCCTTGGGTATAGTCCACTTCATTTCTGTAGGACGGACAGATTATGAAATTGGATATTTGAATTTGTCAACTATTTCGATTAGTCAGAATATTTCGACCAATGCATCCTTAAGCGATTAAGATGGACCATACCCAAGGTAAACTAATTAAAACAACTCTGCATAAGGTATCAGAGTAACTTGACCACAACATTATTAGCATATTACTTACTTCTTTTGTTGCCCACTGGAACCCAGCCACAACACTGTCCTTGATTTCATTGAGATATTGTACTCCTTTCGTGCAGTCAATCAAAATGTTGGGACCAGTGCCGTCAGGTCCAAAACACCAGATCTTACGTGCCTCGGTGATATCATAATTGTATTTGTCAGCCAGAAGTCGGCCTCTAGCTTTGAAGTCATCACGAGCCGTCACATCTCCCTACATAAAAAAAATAAAATACCATCAAATAAGTCATTTTTATACCCAATAGCAAAAATATGACAAAAAATGAAAAATAATAATTATTACATTATCAATGTCTTCAGCCAAGCCATCAGGCATGGGTTGCGCTTTCATGAACAGACGATTGTGCTTGTTGGGTGATTTTGCAAGACACATGATGTCGGATTCCTCGCTGACTGTTTCTCTGTACGAGACAACAGGGTCGGACACTTTGATCGGGATGCAGGCGTGATCTTCCTCGAGATCCTTCAAACAGATTTCCAGATGGAGTTCTCCGGCGCCAGCAATGATGTGCTCGCCAGACTCTTCAATGATACACTGCACGGAACAAGAAAAACAATGTCAGCCAACCAAGCTAATGTCAAGTAGAAAATGTGTTGAAAACTTTTAGGATGGAACATGGACTATTGTTAAAGCCCAGCACCGAAGGCAAAATTTTCCATTACTCTACCTCACTGAAAGCATTCACGCAACATTAACGATTTTTAATGTTGCATGCCAAGAAAAGGAGGCTATGATCTTTTTAAATTACTGGTGAACAAGATTGTTCAGTATAACTGTCAACTAACTTTCAGAGATGATAGAAAGCATGTAATGAACGAGTCCAAAAAATACTTCCATCGTGTTGATGGTTCATCACATGCACTTCTGAAAGTTGGGATTACTTATTCTGAATAATCCTGCACACTCACCCTGTAAAGGCGATATTTTACAAAGCAAATCTTAGTGATATAGTTTTAGGCCTGTTTACCTGCACCATAGGATCAGACTTTGCCAATCGCTTCAATCCTTCTACCAACTTGGGCAAGTCGGAAGGATTTTTAGCTTCTACGGCTACACGCACCACAGGACTCACGGAAAACTTCATCACCTAAACGAAACAAATAAAAACATTGTAGAAATCTAAAATTCAAAACGAGGAACGTGGTTGGTTGATTCAACGTGAAAAAAAAACAACTAAACTTACTCTCAAATTATGAGCATCCTTATATGTTGTGATGGTGCCCGTCTTGACCAAGAATTGATCAACACCTACGAGCCCACAGATGTTACCAGATGGAACATCTTCGATGGCTTCAGTGTAACGACCCATCATCAAAATAGTTCTAAAAAAATCAGCGGGTTTTTAAATTATCACTTCCAAGGTTGTCAAGATCTATAAATCCAATCATCAGGATGCCACCTAATTACCTTTGAACAGCTTTCTCAAACAAATCTTCCTTCTTTCCTGGAGTGTAATTGGGGCCCATGATTCGCACTTTCTGTCCAGTGCTGCACACTCCTGAGAAAACTCTACCAAAAGCATAGAAACGCCCCTTGTCGGAAGTGGGTACCATCTTGGAAATGTACATCATCAGAGGTCCATTAGGATCGCAGTTTTTAATTGCTGGAAAACAACAGGAGTTCGTTGAAAACAATGTAACTTTTATAGAAGGCGTCGAGGTCCACTAGATCCATTTTTATAATGTCAAGCCGAAAATGTGTTGAAAACTTTTAGGATGGAACATGGACTATTGTTAAGCCCAGCACCGAAGGCTAAATTTTCCATTGCTTTACCTCACTGAAAGCATTCATGCAACATTAACGATTTATAATGTTGCATGCCAAGAAAAGGAGGATGGTGTTCTTTTTAAATACTTGTAAACAAAATTGATCAGTATAGTGCTGTCCCTAACTTTCAGAGATGATAGAAAGCACGTAATAAACTGAGTTCAAAAATACTTCCATCGTGTTGTTGGTTTCATCACATGCCCTCGTATCACTTCTGAAAGTTAGGATTACTTATTCTGAATCATCCTGTACTTTATATAAACTAAAAACAAAATCTTACCAACTGCAGCCTCGTCATCGTGGGGTCCTTCATAGAGCATCTCCATCCTGTATTTCTGTGCAGTTACGGGAGATGGCAGATGGATGGCTATCATCTGAAGCAATGCTTCGCCAGCGGGTAACCATTGACGCATTACAACCTTCAACAAAGCTTTGCCATCCTTCTCCTTGTCGTCACCCTTAAGTTGGATCTTCAGTTTGTCTAGGAGTTTGGGGATCTCTTCAGTTCTGTAGTTCATGATGGCATCAAAAACCTGGTTTGAAAAAAAAAAAATTAATTTATAAGCACACGCGTCACCAAACCAAGCAAATCTAGTTTATTCCTAAAAACTAGCCAGTGCGATTTACCTTGAAGATGGGATCCAAAACAAACATGCAGAAAGAACGCTTGTAGTTGCCAGAGTCGTCGGCAGACTTGGCCCACTTCTTGGTTTGGGGATTGTAGAAGTTCTCACCCCACAAACGCTTCATCAGTTTCTCAACATCAATCTTGAATTTCTCGGAGTAGATTTCGGAAAACTGTTTCAATGTGAACGCCCAGCCATGCAAACCTGATCCAAAACCCACATTTCCTTTGCTGGGATCAACCTGAACGTCACGAAGAACACATTCATTAAAATAAGTTGCTTTTTTGTTATGTCAGCTGGCAATCACAAACAGGAACGATGTACATTACCTTCACATCTCCCATGGGTCCAGTTTCGTCACTGTAGGTGGCGATGATGACGTTGACGTTTTCTAAGATTCTCTGAAACGTCTGAAACAAATCTTCCTGGTCCAACTGCAATTCTAGCAATGCACGGTCCATTTTGTTCATAAATAAGACTGGCTTGATCCTCTCGGCGATAGCTTGCCGCAAGACTGTCTCAGTCTGGACGCAGACACCTAAAAATACACATTTCCTTAGTTTTGCTAAACGCTAACAAAAAATACCATCATGATCGTGTCGAGAATTTTTAGGATGGAACACAAACTATTGGAAAAAGTCGAGCACCGAAGGCAAAATTCTCCATTATTTTACCTCACGTAAAAAATTCACGCAAACACAAATGTTTATTATGTCCGCATGTCAAGAAAGGAGGATTGACGTTTTAATAGCGTAACTTGGACAACCGATGCTTACCACTGACGCAGTCCACAACAACCAAAGCTCCATCAGTGACACGAAGAGCTGCTGTCACTTCAGATGAAAAGTCCACGTGCCCGGGAGAGTCGATCAGGTTGATCAAAAATCCAGGTGTGTCCTTTTCCTTTTGGCTTTCTTCCTTGATGAAAGCCAAATCTTTTAGTGGCACTTCAAAGTACAGCGATATTGCCCTAAAAAAAAATATATTCCCATAAAGCAAACAAACGAAGCAGAAAATGCAACCATTTCACGCTTTACAGCTGATTAAATGGAGAAGAAAACCCGCTCACGTCGATTTGATGGTGATGCATCGTTCCTGCTCATCCTTGCGCGTGTCGGTGAAACGCATTTCACCCGCCTTGGCCTGAGCAATGATTCCAGCTTTACTCACAAGCGAATCGGTCAACGTCGATTTGCCATGGTCCACGTGCGCAATCACGGACATGTTGCGAATATTTCGCTTTCTGTCCATGAGCGCCCGGATCTCGTCTACGGTAAAGTTCACCTGAAATGGAAAAAATGTCGGTTCGCTCAAATCGCCAAGACTAACATATGGACCAATCCCATCATGCACATCGTATGTTTATTTTACCTGTACAATAAAAAAAACTAACTAAACTATTTTAATTGTACAAAACATATCCCCCTTTAACTTCGCAGCATTAATTTTAATTAATTTTTTACGCTCTTGTAGATATGGTGACCCGATTTTTTTTATTCATATAATATATTTTTGGGTTTTCTTTACACCAATTAGGTATATCTAGCAACCAAAATATGTTCAACACCATAAGCTAAACTGTCAATTATAGTTACGCAAGTATTTACCTATTCGAAGGAATGAATCATGAAACTGGCAAACTGCACACCTGGCTACTTTCTCCATTACATATAAAATGGGGGTGAAAATGTAAGGAACTCAGAGGGTGGAACTAAACTTTTTTTTTTAGTCTAGCACCGAAGGCTATTCGTTCCTTATTTTACTGTACCTCATTTAATAAAATCATGCTACATCAAGATCATGTAATGTGAGCATGTCAAGAACATGAGGCATATAACCCATTTAACTTCCAACTGTGTTTTTATAAAGTTAACCACGTTAAAGTAAACATTTAAATCTAACCTAATCCCATCGTTGAACCGCCTAGGAAAATTAAAACTATGAGAAAAACTTTTATTTAGTTACAACGCATTTTCGATGCGGAGAAAAAAAGACCATTTGTTAAGATTGAGGCCGCCAGCCACACAACACAAAGAAATTTTTCAGCCGTAGATTGTACAAGTAATCTACGACTTTAATTCAACATTTGGGTGATCGTACGAAAGCTAACGAAGACCGATGCCAAAGGATTACAAAAAGATGGTCACTTACCATGTTGTCACCTTCTTTCAATCTCTCAACACAGTATACGATGTGGCATCAATGGCGGATGCCAGCGGAAAGGAACGTTTTAATTCTTCTTTGGATGTCGTTGGATTGTGCAAGTTGCGAACGAGAACGAGGCAGACTTCTGACGTCACGAATCAATGTTTCTACGGAAACCGCCTGACAGAAAAAATAGTAACTAGAAATCTTTGGATAGTGCCCTATTTTTAGCCACACTAAATCTCATTTTAGATGTGTTTAAAATGTTATTATTTATAATTTTCTGCATTATAAAAATCCACAGTATATTTGTTTTTAAGTATATTATACGCTATACATGTATATTGTACTTTTCTCTGTCAAAATGTTAAATATTATAAAAAAAAACCTACCGTGGTTATTTAATAGCATTTTTCATATTAATTTTTTATTATTACTTTTTAATCTTTTATTTTATAATTAATTTTGCAAAGAATTGTGTGATTTGGTGCAACGCCATAGACATTCATACGTCATTTATGACTGATGCGTTCAGACAGACCATGACGAACTTTATTAGCACGATATTTTAGCAAAATACACGTCATATATAATACTAGATTTAGTTAATTTTTTTATTTTTCAAAAAAATTGCAGTAGATAATAATTTTAAAACTCGTTTAACTGGATATGAGAAATATTTGTCTCAAAATGAGTCTTCCCTTTTCCTAGACCACAAAGATGGCGGATTTATAATGTCTGACGAATTTCCAGTTGAAGATAATGATGTTGCTCGTAAATGTGCAATCGGTTAGTGAAATGACATTGTGTAATGTTCGCTTTCACATTCAGCTCAGCTGAATGCACGAGTTCCTACTTTAGATCGATAATCACCAATTTATTAACAAAATCTATCTTCCGAAATGTTGCCTTTGGATCGTTGATCCTATTCATCTGCCATTTTAGTTTCTCATTCGCTTAATTGTTTTGCAAATAAAATTGAATTATCTGTTGGTTTAGTGGCTGTGCCTAAAAGTGGGTGGTCAACCTACATTCGTTAACGTGAAAGACATTATGATTGGGTGTTGTCTTTAATCGGTTGATGAGTAGGACCTTTAACAGATCTTACTTACCATATTGTAGCATGGGATTTCACAATTAATGCATCTATTATAGGTGTTTGTTAAAAAAATGTACACTGAGCCGAAAACAATAAAAAGATTGAGACTTGGCTTTGTTGCTTTACGATTTTTGTTTTCATTTGGGATTGGAAATATTTTTACATGGAAGGCATGAAGCCATTTGATGGAAAAAATGTCAAATGAGCTTTGTACAGTCATTGACCCATGAATCACAAAAAGTACATAATCAATACATGAATCAGTCTCATTGTACAAAGTTCATCAAGTAGTACTAATAGCATCAGAGACAGACATCAACTGTCTCTGAATAGCATGGTCTCGGCTGTAAGTATATATATGGAGTGTTTATGAATTGAATTTGGAATGGAGTGAACGGTATATAGAATTTGGAATGTTTCATAAAGTAATCATAATCATGACTCGATGTAAATTGAGGTGTTTCTTTATGTTCACTGAAACATAGTTTGTGTGTGAAACAAGCTTAAGAATATAAAGGTTGATTTATCTCGTCAGGAAACCCTGCGAATGTTTGGATTTTCTAGCGAGAGAATTTGCTTATTGCTTTGTAGTTTATCTGTAGTTTGCTTTTAGTTTATTGAAAAACCCAAAGTGACACCTAATTGAGACACCAAATGTTGAGCTAGTTTTTTTTGTATTTTTCAGGGGCGGGCAGCCATAATGCAGCCCATTCTGTTCAGTGCCTTGTATTTGTGAAGTCGGGATGACCGATATCATAGACAATGCTGCCTCCGAAAGCAGTGACAACGAGGAAATTAACAAGCTGTTTCCTCGTTGCAAACCAAAAGTATCTAACGATGTCAACCTGAATAAAGTGACGGCATTAGTTGGCAGCGGTCATCAGTACAACTACTCTATTGAGAACAATGGAAATATCAACACAGGTAAAATGGACTCTGTAATCATGCTGGAGAACGTCAGCAGGGGTGATTTTATAAACATCGCTAAATCAAACTTGGAAAATCACTGTTTGAGAAAGATGGACACAAATAACATAGACAGAATGGAGCACGACACGTGCGAAGAGGATTACTCCGTCGTCAGTGCTTACGATGCTTACGCGATAAATCAAACGCCAGGAATTCCAAAGAACGATTGCAATTCTGACGCTGCAGCGGATGATTTACTCAGCAGTTGTTGTAGCACCAGTAACACCGTTTGCCATCAAGAGTTTAAATTACGAGAAAGTCGCATAGAGATTGCTGGCGGAAGGGAGATCTTCTCTTCGAGTCGAAGCCGTCTTACGAAGAAGAAATACAACGAAGACAACACGAATGACAAGGACGCAAAGAGGAATGATCACAGGGATGATAAGCATCACCTTTGCCGAATGAAGTCGTCCAGGACGTCGAACGATTTTTCTGGACCCGAGCCGGACATGGTTTCGGCGCAGAAATACTACGGTAGCAAAGAAGGAGTCAATAGTTTTATACTGCAACAACTACAGAAGGATAAGGAAGAGCCACCTAAGTCGCAACACGAGGTCCTTACTTCTAGACAGCTTAACAGTTTGCTTATGTACGAAACACCCGTCAGGGGTTCCAAGATTATTTACGACGATATTGACGACTGGACCGATCCGTCTCCGCTTCACCAAAACGCATTCCAGATGGCTGAAGAAGGCAGCTCCATACAGGACGGCCTGGACGTGATATGCAAACCCCTGACGGAAAGCACCGAGGCTTTGAATTCCGATGACGGAATGGCATCCCATGAACTTCGCAATAAACCTACTAAGAAATTATTGGACGATGGGTTCTCTTCGCCAAATAAGCTGGACGTTTACTCGAATAACGGAGCGTCGGTTCACAACGACGTTTCGAGCTGCGAGGAAATGGAAATGGACTTGGCACCACCTCATTCGAGACAGAAAGAGAAGGCGACCAACTTGATAGGAAACATTCCCATTGCAGAATACGAAGGCTCTCCACGGCGTTATGGACCTCGTCCAGGACATCCAGAACGTATTTTCACGGATGATTCTCCTTACAGGGAAGACGAGACCGACGCCTGCAACAGCTCGTTGGCGCCAACTAAAAGCGAAGAAGAGTTGGCAAAGACTGCTTCTATCTTGAACGAGTTACATTCATTGAAGGTTGAAATGGACGCTAACAAAGCAGCCAATAGGACTGATGACATATTTGATCAACTCTTTGAGTCTCAAACACAAAGCGTGGTTAAGGATTTTTACAAGGGCGATCATCTGGCAGATCCAACTAAAAAAGACTTTAATGAACTCGAATACAAACTCTATCGCATGAGTACTAGCAATTCGTATGTCGGTCGTCGGTTGGCGCAGTTCTACAGCTCCGGTACGGAGGAGAGCCCCAAAAAGTCACTTCCAGAAAAATACGACGACCTGCATCACATGTACGCCAATAGCTGCAATTCTAGTCACGAATCATTGGTCAGACAGCCACCAGTGTTTGAAAACCATCCGTCGGCTGACTTTGGCGTTAGCAATCAGGGCGAGATGATGATGCTGAGGCAGCATGAGGAAAAAAACATCATGGACACGTTTGATCAAGATTGCGAGACCATCAGTACCAATCCCGACACTGAAGACTTGGGCGAGACGGAGATGGGCGAGCAGGTTGGACAGAGTCGCAATTTCACATTGAGTCCCGAAACTACCGACTGCGACAGCAACGACGTGGAGAGCGAAGTGTCATTCGAGAACGAGGACAGTTTGAATTCCAGCGGAAGAGCTTATGGCAGCATGCCCGTCCTCGAGGATGGACTTTCCAGCGGTCAAGCTAGCGAGGGTGAAGAAAACGAGCTAGAAAACGATACTTCGCCGGAACGAAGGCGACATCACAGTGCCGATAACCCAACAACGCTGCTCATTAAGAAACAGATTTCTGAGATTGAAAAAGAAATTGCACGCTGTGCCCAAAAGAGCAAAAGTATCGTCATGATGGACTGCCACGAGAAGCCGGATTACTTGTGTCCACCATCCACAATGCCGCCCTGTTTGTGTTCCGACGATAATGACATCACTTACTTGGATCCGCTGAGTGAGTTACGGTTTTTTTTTTTTTTTTGTGCTTGCTGTTTACACTTTTCAGTATGACAACAGGGATGAAGATGCTGCTGGTATTTAATACTTAATTTTCATCATTCAGGACAGGAAACATCTCCTCCTCCTCCGGCACCTGTCGCTTATCGGAAAAACAGTGATAGTCATAACGGTACTAGGGAATCTGTCGACGACGTCATCAAAGAGATAAAACAAGCCATACAAAGAACCAAATCCATTCCAATGAAGACATTACCTGCGGAGAAAATGGAAGAATCTGATGATAAGCCGGTGTGGATTCCAAGGTAAGCGTGGCAAATTTCAATTAACAAAACTGTCGAGCCTTGTACAATGCGTTTGTTCGGTGCAGGCATGACCCTCGTTATAGAAAAAAACGTCATAGTGGATATTGTAAATGATGAAGCAACAAATGTCAACTGACTTGACAGTTGGCATGTTTCCTTTGACAGTATAGTTATTGGTTAGTGAGTCAACGACTTGGATTTAACTGTTTTTTTGGTTCAGCATCTTTATCAGAATGCGATTATTTGATGCAGCAAAAATTAGGGTGTAAAGCCTTCATTTGTAAAGCCATCATAACTATAATTTTGGTAAACAGTCACTTTTTGAACTTTGGACAAGGTTGAATATATCATTCAAGTTTTTTGAACTATGTATATCATTTGTGGTTGTTTTTTTTTTTTTTGTTTTTTTTTTTTTGGTTTTACACGTTAACAATAAATTGTGTTAAATTCCAATTCTATTATTATTAGAGCTGCATAAACAACTGAATAAAAAACAGGGTAGGGTGAAGACTTGAAGAATACGTCATTTACTCTATGTGTACATATACATCATATACGAATTTGATTCAAGTAACGATCCCCCTCGTCCGGTTTTGACGCTGGTAGTATTATGGGGGCGGACCACTGCCCTTACACGAATTTAAACCGTAGACTACGTCATGACGTGTCTCTCAGTAATCTAGTGTGTCTGCATGTAGTATATCACGTCGCTACTAAGTTGTTTTTTTTTTAAATTATTATTGTTACTATTAATTAAATTAATTTATTTATATATATAAATAAATAAACAAATAAAATTTGAAGAAAAAAAAACAAACATTTTTCAAGTTTTCAACAAATGTTTTTCACTGACGTCACATTTAGTTAGTCGTTCTCAGTTTTGAGCATAATTGACATGAATAGACTGAAAAGGCCTGCACGAGGAACCAGAAACCTGTCCAAAGCACGGGCAGGTTATATATATGTCTGATCAGAATTTCAAAAATTAAGTGTTAACATTCTTCGTGATTTCAAGAGGAGACTGATCTTTACTTATGAGCAATGAAACATTTGGCACGTTAGAATCATTTTTTATTTTATTTCACTTGCTAGTACAAATCTTGGTTTTTGTTTTTCAAATACTGAACAGTTTACTATACTATATTTTTTTTCCCGTAATTTGATTTGTATTCTTCAGCTGGTGTGAAATGTGATCATTCAAAGCATGTTGTTTGAATGCAGGGCTGCTCAACCAGTCAGTCACAACTTGTATTCTGGTTTAAAATTTATAATATAAATTGTTTTAGAAATTTTTTAACCAAAATTATTTCTATGTTATGTACATAGAAATAATGGGCAGTAGTTGAACAACTAGTTAAATTACTTTTACAGTAATTGCTGGGTACTTTATGTAAAGTAGTTACACCCAAACCACTACCTAGTTTAATTATTTCACATGGTGGTTAAGTGGTTCAACTACTACCAATAATGTTAGTAAACTAGCAAAAAAGCTGGGCTTTAATTGGACTCGCGCACTCAAAAAAGAAGGGTCCATTGAAGTTAAGTGCAAAATTGCTGCATAAAAGTAGGCATAATTTTAGACCCGTGGACTCGTTTTTTAGTCTTCGATCGAGAATGCGCTTTTTTTTTACGTAAGTGCGCGAAATTTCATCTTCCAAGCTATTGTAGTTTTTGAGAAAAAGGGATCACAAGATTCAGCCAAATGCTGATTTTGGTACAACTAGGATAAAGAGAGACTGGCTTCGCTCGTCTCAATAACTACTACTGCAAGTTTTCAGAAATTTGCAGTGACGCTGTAGTAGTGTCTTTTTAGTATCACATACTTGCACCAAGAAGGTGCAACATTTCAGAAATGTTTTTTTTGAAAAGATGGTCATTTTGCGTGCATTTCTTCATGCTATGTAATGTAAAGCAAATCCGGCAAAGTTGAAACGAGTAATAAAATAACTATTAAAACGTATAAAAATAAGGTTAACTTTTTATATTAGCAAGTTTCCACAGTGGTAGTTGAGAAAAATAGTCACAATTACTCGACTACTTTAAAGTAGTTAGAAAAGTAATTATAATTTACTGTTGCAAAATTGTAGTTAACTAGTAGTTTAAATCATTTTATTTCATTTATTAGTAGTTGGTAGTTGTAGTTGAATTACTTTTACAGTAGTTGGTGTCCATCACTGTTTTCTTTTATGAACTCGATGTTGAAAGGAAAATAATTGCTAAATTGGCACAATGTCAAAAATGTCATTGAAATTCACGTTTTGTAAATAATTTTGTTTTATATATTTTATTATGCATGTTTCCATTTTGATATTCGCTTTGTCTGAAATGTATTATATTATATATTTCACACATTTGTAATTTTAATAGTTAACTCAAGTTAAGATTTTAAAACCTTTCCATTTACTCCTATGTGGATAGAATGTCATGTTCTGCTAAAAGAGTAATTCACAAAGGTTGAGCAGCACTGTTCTATGGCATCGACAGGATATATTGATATTCATTTTTGTTGGCTATCCGAGCCAAATTATGCTGTGTTGTTTTTTAACTATTATTGAGCTAGTAAAATAATTTTCACAGACCACTCTTCAATCAAAGTATTGGAACTGATGACGAGCATAAAGTTGGTGATAAAGAAAAGCCCGACGAAGTTCATGAGGAAGGTAAAGACCACCTGTCTCTTAAAACTGGCGGATTGGCATCTCCTTGAAAACATCTCAAAAAAATAATATTTTTGTTTAGATTGCGATACCGATCAGGAAACTGACAGGCTGTTAGGTAAACAACGAAGCGATGATAAAGGATATTTCGAAGACAGGGTGGGTATTTCTTGCTCTTATCACATTATTTACATCATTACTACTGTAGATCATTGAATCTCTTTTTATAGCTTAGTGTAAAACTATTTTAACAAATTTTCACATGCTTCTAACTTGCATGTCACTTCAGCAATATCTTCACCACTGCGTTAACACTGTAGCTAATTCACTTTTGTTCTTTTTCACTATACCAGTTTCGTAAACTAACCTGCTAAAAGTGACAGATAATATTGAATCGTGGAAGTATTCCTTGTGTGATGAATATTTCACTGGCACATGTCACCGACAGGTGCATCACAGATAAATTTCAGGAACTACCATTGCTTCAAAAGGGAGGCAACCGGTGTGGGACTTTTTGATTCAGTTTTGTACAGAATTTTCTTTTTTGGTCATGGAAAGTTTGAAATATGGTAACTGCAGTTTCATGCAAACAACCCATTTTGCCATTCAAGTGACGATGCGTGGTTACGGCACTGCGTAAAAAAAAAAAATGGAATGGACTTAATTGTGACTAATAGTGTTGTGGAAGAAATGATTGAGAAATCTGATGATCAAAATGCTTAAAGTAAGAGAGAATTTTGTTTTTTTTCATTCTTTGGTTTAAGATAGTGATCATCTTGTTGTCATCAGATGACAGAAAATTTACTTTTTAGGATGACTTTTATTTTCATTTGTAGCTTCTAGAGTAATTTATGATTATTATTATTATTAGTTTTTCTATATCATTTAAGAAAGCCACCCTACTTTAAGAAATTTGGCAGTTGGATAAGCATTAGGATTAAAAGAAGTTTATTGTTGTTTGTTCACATGACCATATGTAATTTTCATCGTCTGTGTCTGTCATCGTGTTGACAATTGTACGCCTATCATTATATTATGCGCTTCATGTTAGCTTCACATATGAGTGAGATGTTCGTTACGGTCAGGGTTGCCACTTTGTGAAGTCCCAACAAGACGACATCCAAAATAATGGCATTTTGTCTAGTGTAAATTTAGATTTTATGTAGTGTAAGTTTGATTTCTGTAGTACTTATTTATATTTATTTATTTATAATGTTAAGATGGTAGCTCAGATGATATATATTAAAATTGAAACTTAGTTTTTCTCAAGAAAATGGCAAATGCATCTGGATTTTTAGTCTTTTTTTGGAGAAATCCATTTTTTGAAATAAAGGACATTTGTGTCCTTTATCATGTTGGTAAAGGACAAATTGCTCAAATAATACGCTGTCCTTTGAAATAAAGGACAGGTGGTAACCCTAGTTACGATGTGAGTCGAGACATAGGGCAACATCTGGTGACAAATACCGATGTCAAAATACGTATATGTAAATTGTGTTTTTTACAACAAACAAATTGCACTTTTTAATGTACTTGTTGTTCTTCCTAGGAGTGGTCAAAACTGAATACAGATGTTATAGCTAATGCTACTGTAGAGGAAGAATTCCAATCTAAAAGTGAAAATAATGACAATGAAAATTGCAAACCACGGAAGGTGATGATTGATTACCACCTACCCCCCTTTGCTATTTTCTGTTTTAATTTATTTTCAAGTCTTTGTTTTGAATGGCATTTCATTGAACCGCGTGATTTTATTTGCTCTTTGATGGATATCCATATCCTGTTATTGAAAGGAAACCGTACAGCTATGATCCAAGTATCGTACAGGAGCAGCAAAAACTGCTGCATTAACGCTTTTTATCTGAGGTTGTGTCATTAGTGTTGCAATTATTTATTAGTTGCACTTGTTTTGTGATGCTTGGTCTTTAGAGTGAAATATGGTAATTTCAGACCAGCTGTTGCCATTTAATGTTTGCAGAAAAAACGGAAATGTATTTTTGCATGTGCATGTTTATTTATTTTTTTCCAATAGGCCTAGTTTGAAGCAGCAAACGTTGTTTGCTGAATATAGTTTGTGTTTTCCGAGTTCTGTCACTTCCTTTTTCCTCTTGTTAATTCTTTTTGAAAATAAGTAACAAATATGGATGCATGTGTTATTAGACTAAGCATGTGCTTGTTTGCAAAAGGAAATGTGCCGACACTCTCGCAATTAATTTTTCTCCACGTAGTTTATACGAGTATGAAGTTTTAATACATTTTTTATCATGTTTGAATAATGATGAATGAAGCTTATTTTGTGATTATGAACTTCTTTGACAAACCCAATCAAACTTTGTAATCTTTGTTTAACTCCTTGCCTATTCCAAATACATTTGCTGGGCTTTCGGCAATATAATGGTAAGCCACGCTTTTTTCCAGAAATGATAGTTTTACATCAAACTGTCCCTCCACTGTTTCTAGCTTGTTACTTTATCACTTGCTGGATTTTTCCAGCACCATGATATAGATCATAGAGAATCGCCTTGCTGCTCAATATGGCACTCTATGAAGTTTCTCACCCGAAAAAATGGCTCTCATGAACAATTTCAAATATGTGGCTTACCATTATAGTGCCCGAAGCCGTTTGTTTGTAAACAAATCTCATTCGCCCATAATGCATGATTTTATATTTTGACTCAAATTTATAAAATGTTGCTTTGTAAGAATTTTGGTATTTCTAATACTAATGAAGGGAAACCCTTTCTAGGCTTGCTTATGTGTTGGTTATGAAAGTGAAGAGAAAATGTGTGAAAAATCTGTAAAAGTTTATAATAATACTTTTGCCTTATTCAGGATAAAGATCACAAGAAGAAGAGTCGGTCCAAAGAAGGTAGGAATTGTTTCTCTCTACATTTCTTAGTTTTACAAGAACAGGTGTTTTTAAACTGTGGAAATCAATCTTATACAATTTCCACAAATTGCCAATTTCCAATAGTTCAATTATGCATTAAAAGCTTTGATTTTTACACGTTGAACTTTTGACTTGGATAACCTGCTGGCGTTGGAATGAAGTGGTGGTTGTTATTGGGGATAAGGGAAGGGGATTACAGGTGTTGTTGGAATGTTTATGGAGGTGCGATAATGGTTTTTTTGGGGTAAGGGGGTTACAGTTTAGATCGGTACATTGAATTTAATTGGTGCAGACACAACTCTTGTTACGAGAAAACTCTTTGTATGAACAGTATTTTACCCTATAAGGTGCCTAATTTGTGCAAACTTTTCCGAGTCTGCCTTATTACACACTTTCCATATAAATGTTTGTTTTTTCAAGTTCACATAATAGATGGAGGTGACGTATGATTCTCAGAGTTCAATCACTTTTTACCTTCGACGCCTATTTTTCTTATAATTTCTCTTTAATTTCAACAGAGATGTTTCCTTTTTTTTTTCATTCACTTGAGGGAGTCATGCTTCGCTGATTGTTTTTAAACATAGAAACAATTAGTACTGTTCGATAACTAATTGTGCACAGCGATAGTCACTACAAGAGTTGTCATGTAACCACTGACCGGCTTATCTATTGTGTCACTGAACAGGGCTTGTTGTGTGAAGAGCAATTACTCTTTTAAACTGTTTGTTGTTTGAAATTTCAATGTGGAAGGAGTAACTCTTTAGAGGTTCGGCTGTTCGGTTGTATTGTATAATTTGTTTGCTGATAGAGAGATTGAAAAGTAATGATTCCTCTTCCCCCACTTTATTTTCAAATTTAAGTCATTTGAAATATGCGTGACCATGTAAGTTTGAAGCGCTACACAAAGACTGCTATCCAAAATGGAATTATTCAATTAGTTTACTTGGCTTCTGTTTGTTTTTTTTTTTGCAGAGTTTTCTTAGAACCAGATGCTGAAAGTCATTTGTGAATTTAATTTCAAGGGGATTAATTGAAGAGACCAAATGCTGAAAATTAGTGTTTGGCATTGTGAATTTAAGAGATTGGGTTGACAATGTCAATAGCTATGAGATTGATTTAGTAGGCTATATGGGTTGTTGAAAACATAATTGAAGGCTTGTCCAGAAAAAAAAAATAACGTTACATGCGCCAAAAATTCAATATTGAGATTATCATAAAAAACCATGCCTCGTACATGGGCCTAGCTAGTGTCGTTAACAGACAAACTCATACTTACCTGAAACATGCATATATCACTTCGGCATTGGTCAAATAATATGTGACAATACTGAATAGTTTTTTTTTTGCCATTTACTGAAAACTAGGAATTGACTCGTGCTGCAGCACGAGTATTCTGGGCAAGTCTTCAATTGATCTTTGAATCTCATGAAATCGAATATGTTTGTTAAGGCCACCTGCCACACACAAGTTTTGGTGTGGCAAATCGAGCAATTTGTGAATCACTGTGACATCAGCTTCTTGCCCAACCAGTTTTCATTGGTTGGGCAAGAAGCTGACGTTGCAACTGTGCACCAATTGATCTTGACACGCCAAGATTTGCATGTGACAGGGGACTTTTATGAGGGGAGAATTCAACAATAAGAAAACTCATTTGATTGTTCAGGTTTTGTTACTTGAATAGCAAAAAGGGGTACATTTTCTATTACTACCACACAAATTTTTCATGTTTGTTTCAAGTTTTATCGTTTGTTTGTTTTTTTGGCCACACAAACACATGCTGGAAAAAAAAAATTGTTTTTGCACCCTGCAATACAAGCAATATTTTAGGGGGATATTTTATTTTCATATAATATCTAATTATTGTATTTATACTTTTTTTTCCCTTTTATTCGTGTCATGTTCATTCGATGGATGAACCCTTCCTGGGTTGGTGAGTTGAGGATTCTTGATCATTTTCTTCATTGCTTGTACTTGTCAAAGTACCGAACCTCGGATGTTTTAAGATGCCGGTCTGACTTTTTCTTAAATCAGTTACAGTTAGCATGCTGGTTTTGCCATCATTCGAGGTTCACTCTGAGAGCTTGATAAGAATGCCCTATAGTGTATGCGAATGCATAATAGCTATCTATGCCACATGTGAACAAAATATTTTGCTTGAATTGAATGAACAATGCATGAGGAATGTTATTAACATAACAAAAAGACTGCCATTTTGTTTTGATTGAATTATTTTTAACTAATTTTCACTCGGGTTGTCTTCTTTTTTGTGAACTTGTCACGGTGCATTAGCACTGGATAGGTTAATTTTAATTTATTTTTTTTTGCTTGGATTTGTATTGTAAACTACTATACAGTCCGTTACACAAGCGAACGAGCGACTGGGGTGTGAATATCAAACTTTGTCACCAGAGGGCTACGCGTCTTTACTGGGTTTTGCCATCATGAATGCACATGATTGGTGGGAATTGTCTATTGTGAATCTGGTTTTATTCATTTGGATTCAGGGAATGGTGAATTTCGCACGTGATTATATTGTCAAAAAATAATAAATAAAAAAAAAACTACTATATGTTAAATAATAGAATGTGGCATAGTTCATTCATCGCTCGTTTGGCTTGTAAAAAGTTTATCATTTGTTATGTGACACACTTCAGCGCTGTTGGTTTCATTACAAGATGACACCCATGGCCTTGTTTGTTTCGCATGATGAAGGACTGATTGTGTAACGGGCTTAACGTTGTGTCTGTTGAATCCAATGATTTGGATTATTATAAAACATTATGAAATTGGTATATAAAGTTTGTGTTTTGTGTGGAGATTTTTTAATTAGAATTTAGAGCACATCAATTCAAGAACTACTAATGGCTCTTTGATCTTTTTCTTATTGTCGAATAGTTAATCAGATTTATCAATGTTAGTTCATAATTTACTTGCAGTGCTCATTCATGAACCGGCAGTGCTTATCGAAGGTGTGTTGTTTCGAGCTCGTTACCTTGGATCGACTCAGCTTGTTTGTGAGGGCCAGCCAACTAAGGCTACACGGATGATGCAAGCCGAAGAGGCTGTTAGTCGAATAAAGGTAACACAAGTTACGGTTATAGATTGTTGAATTGGAATTGGGGGAGAAATTCCATGTAATGCACTCCAAACTCTAATGGTTGATTTAAAATTGTTTACTTTTTCGTGCCTTCACATTTATTAGTCGCTGGTAAGTGAAACGTTCCATAGTTAAGAATCGCTTTAGGTTAAATGTTGTGTTTTTGATACTCTTAATTTTTATTATTCTTCTAAACTTTTAGGCTCCAGAAGGAGAAAACCAGCCCAGTACAGACGTGGATTTATTTATTTCTACCGAAAAAATTATGGTGCTTAATACTGATTTAAAGGTAACTGGAAAATTTTGCACCATTAATGTAAAATATGTGCAACACTTCAAATGCGAAATTTTGCATTTCTAAAAAATTCTGGGCATGTCTGAAATATATTGTGTGTTTGTGTTCCATAATTCATCATCTCATTTGTTTTTATTATACAGTGGAACTTCTCTAACTAGAATTTTTTCATGGTCCCTATAACCAGCAATACATGTGAACGAACTTCTCTAACTCGCATCTTTTTTCCGGTTCCGTGAGTTAGAGAAGTTCTACTTTAAACTTTTTATTTTTCATTTTTCATTTTTATTCAAAAGCAACTCCAAAAGTTTTTTATTACTCACTTTTTATTATTTTTTGTCTATTTTCACCAACAAAAAAAAAACAATCAAAATCTGGTTCAAATTTTATTTTTTACTCATTTGAAAAAAAAAAAGGCACGGTTGGGTTGAAATTTGATTTACAAGAAGTAAATATGCATAAGAGTTAAAAATGCATATTTTTAACTCTTGTTGTTTACTTTTTATAAGGTAAATATACCTTTTAAGAGGTGAATAGTTGTTTACCTTTATATAAAAATAACTGGTAAACAACCTTTATTTTATTTATTTACTAGTAAATAGCTCATAAAAAATGCCGGAGAAGTTTTTTGTTTTTATTACGAAATTCATTGTTTTATTTCATGTTGCTTTGCAACATTCAATTATGTGTATAATGATTAATGAATAGCATAACTCACTTTCTTTGCAGGGTCACCTTGGGGTGGGGTTTCAAATGACATTATTGAAGTGTCATGTGATGCTGTGTCATATGACGGTGCACTTGTTTAGCTTAGCCAATGGCACGCCCATAACGAACTTGGATATTTTTATCGTTTTATATTATGGTAGATTTTGTAAAAAAAAAAAAAAACACACCAAAATTAATATAAATTTGGAAAGAAAAATTTTTTGCATTTTTTTTAATAGTGTGAAAGAAAATAAAAAAAAATAATGGAATGATAAATTATGAGACACCCAATATTTACATAACGTAATTATATAGTGGTCGAGTTTATTTATTTATTTATTATTTTTTTTTGCATTGAATAGGAAATTATGATGGATCATTCTTTACGAACGATATCCTACATCGCAGACATTGGCGATCTAGTAGTGTTGATGGCTCGACGGCGGATGATGAACTGTCAAGAAGAGCAAGATACCAAAGCAAGACGTACGCCTAAGATGATATGTCATGTTTTTGAGTCGGAAGAGGTACTTTCGAATAAGCATGGGACTATTTTGTTGTTGTTAAAACGTATCACCAATAGTCAGGTTGATAAAAATTCATTTTCACTTATAGGCACAGTTCATCGCGCAGTCCATAGGTCAAGCATTCCAAGTTGCCTATATGGAATTCTTGAAAGCCAATGGCATCGAAGATCACAGCTTTGTGAAAGAAATGGATTATCAAGAGGTTTTAAATTCTCAGGAAATATATGGAGATGAACTTGAAATGTTTGCGAAAAAAGAAATGCAAAAGGAGGTAAATAGTTGTCGTTTTTGAAAAGGACGCTTTTCTGGAACCTCTAACGCTAAGTGACAAAGGGTTGTGTTTGTTGTCTGCAGGTGATTGTTCCTAAGGCGAGGGGAGAAATACTCGGTGTGGTCATAGTGGAGTCTGGATGGGGATCGATGTTACCGACCGTTGTCATTGCCAACATGTCACCAAGTGGAGCTGCTGCACGTTGTGGACAGGTCAACATTGGTGATCAGATAATCGCTATCAATGGCATTAGTTTAGTAGGTCTCCCATTGTCTACATGTCAAAATTACATTAAGGTGAGTTGTTTTTTTGTTTTTTTTTTGTTATGTGAATGTTGGTTTTTAAAAACGGTGATAAAAAAATTATAGTCATTGACTTCACATAGATTGCTGAACTACAGTGATGGGCAATGTAGATTCACACTCTCAGTGTGAAACTTTTTTAACGTTTACATGCTATATTCTGCAAAACGAGGCGAAATCAGTTTAAATATTTTTTTTTTTTTTTTTAATTTTTTGTTCAAATCGTGCTGTTCTCAGTGCGAAAGGCACATTTACATGCTATTTTATGTAAAACAAAGCGAATTTAGTAGTTCAACTACTAGTTAAATTACTTTTACAGTAATTACTGGGTAGTTATAACTACTTTATGTAAAGTAATTACAACTACTTATGTTAACTTTTTAATCTAGCCAGTTGTCACAGTGGAGAAGTAGTTGAGAAGTTAGTTACAATTATTCAACTACTTTAAAGTAGTTAGAAAAGTAGCTGTAATTACTTTTACAAAATTGTAGTCAACTGGTAGTTAAAATTACTTTAGTAATAAGCTAGCAGTTGAATTACTTTTAAAATAGTTGGTGCCCATCACTGCTAAATTAAATTATATGAGAAAGAAAAACACTTATAAAGTTATCAGGCTTATTTCATTCACAAAGTTTACTTGTACATTTGAGTTTAATGCACTCTTTATATGGCAGTCAGTGCGCTCGTTGAAATTTCAATACCTACCCTACACTAATCTACAGTGTGTCCACAATGAGATCTAAACATTTTAATCATATATAATTCGAAGGTAAACAGTCTACGTACATAACCATTAATAATAACAGTCCAGATCTGTGTTTTTGTGGCAAACTCTTGGCAATTTGCCAAAGTGGAAAGTTGTATCTCAACACAAGCAGTGACTAATGAAATGAAGTAAAAAAAAATTTTACACAAAGAAGAATAAACCAAATGTTTACCTCTAGACTTCCTGTGGTTACCATACCAACCACGGAGTTTATTTCTAGTAAATAAATAAACAAATATCATGAAAATGATAGCGAACCTAGCTGAGTTTCATAAAATAATGACTTAATTGCACCTCTATATGACCGCCTAGTGACACGAAGAATGTGTAAGGCGTTAGTTTAACTCTCCATGTGTTCTGCAACATTTTCACTTGTGGTCTGCATTTGTTGATGCATAGCACCACACAACCTGTGCTCAAGTCGCTTTGAGTTGCCATTTTGGAAAACGACTGACTGCAGCGCCACTGTAGCTCTGACACGCACTACAAAATTTCGATGCAAACTGTTATAGTTTTTGCTTCCATTTTGCCAAGCAACACATTTGTATAACCTGATAATGAAAAAATAGTGGAGTTTCCAAATGTTCATTAGATCTTATTGTGGACACCCTGTACTGTTTGTGAGTAGCTACAGATGTAGAAATAAAACATTTTTTTTTTCATTATTTGAAGAATGCTAAAGGTCAAATGGTAGTCAAGTTGACAGTCGTGCCTTGTGCTCCAGTTGTTGAAGTAAAAATTAAACGGCCTGACACAAAATATCAGCTTGGTTTCAGCGTTCAAAATGGAGTGGTGAGCAAACTCGATTCATCCTTGTATATTATGATGATGATGTTGGAGGATAAAACTGAATCAACGTGTCATTCAACAGATCTGCAGCTTGCTCCGAGGAGGAATTGCTGAACGAGGTGGAGTCAGGGTTGGCCATCGAATAATTGAAATCAACGGGCAGAGTGTTGTAGCTGTGCCACACGAACGAATTGTCAACTTGCTAGCGACATCAGTTGGCGAGGTAGCGTTGCGTCCTGTTTATCCATGATAATAACGTTCAGAGTTTTGTTTTGCATATATATAAAGTAAAGACACGGCTATAAAGGGGTTATTCACTCGTTGCAGATCTTGATGAAGACAATGCCAACGTCCATGTTCCGTCTTCTCACTGGTCAAGAAACTCCAGTCTACATCTGAAAATGGGCTTGTGCGAAACATAGTTGGACAGGAATGATGAAAGGAAGAGTTGCACAAACGATATTTGCCTCATCATCATATTGTCTCTCCAGTTTGGCGGATCAATTGCACAGTGTGTTTGCAGCATGCACTGCTTTCCTTAGAAAGTTATGCATCGCCAATGTCAGTCAGGTCTTTGTAGGAATTGCCAAACAAAAAGAAAATTTACGAGCACTCGCATCAAGTTCAATTGCCTAACAAAAAAGAATATAACCATCACTTAGTTTAAAACGAACGTTCGAGAGATGTGTAGCAGCTTCTTGTCATGCATTCAAGTCTCACCTTTTAGTGTTCTGACTTTTATTTCAGGACAAGCTTTTTTCACAAACCAAGCAGCCTCACATTTTTTGTTTTTTGTTGTTTTTTTTTTTACTAAAAAACAAATACCTTGCTATTATCTGGTAAGGTTAATTATTCCCTAGTACGGTTATAATATTGTTTTTCTTCCCAGTTTAGTTTTGGCGACGGTGAGATAATCAAATTTTTCTCACAAGTGTCGTGGTAAGATTTACGCATACATGGTCAGAAGTGATCTAGATCTTCTGAACGTTATGCTAACTCCTTGAGGTTTTGGAAAGAAATAGGGAAAAAAATACGAAACAGCTTCCAGCAAGCTTGTTTTTGTGTGCGTGATGTTTTTTTGTTTGATATTTTTTAAAAGGACATGATTAGCTACGATAGTCTAAACATGCGGGTATGATCGTTTTCTTTCTAAATGTTGGCTGACGTTTGCCATCCATGATTTTGAAAGTGTTGTGACTGCAGTGCACCAGCAAGCCTTATGTGGTTCAATCGCTGAGTTCCTTAGCGAGCAAAGCTTGCAACACGAACGATAATTAATTTAACGGAAACAAAAAAAAGCTGTAGAATGCCATTATTTTCTGCGGGAGACCTAGTCAGTCAGAGCAAGTAAGCTTGTCTCGTTTGTTTTGTTTTTTTGCTGTTTAATTCATGCATTTATTGATGACTTAACAGAAGAGTGCAGTGTTTACCAGTATACTGCTAATATTTATTTAGGGAGTTCTATATATTAACAAATTTCATATGTAAAAAAAAAAAATTATTATTTATTTGTAATTAACTGTGTTGATTTTCAGAAGAGTTGGTATGTAACTTATTTTACGTAACATGCATATTTTTTTTTTTTTTTAGCAGTGGTCTGCAATAATTTATTTACATGTTATAAATAATAATAATGTGGTCAGATAATTTATTTTTAATCGGAAAGAAAATTCAAAATAATAATAATAATAATAACATGAAACGAGATGTAGAGTTAGACACTCTTTTACATAATCATGGTAATCTAAAAACAAAAAAAGCTTTTATCCTTTATATTTTTTTTACTCAATTTCATTGGAAAGGTTGGCGGAAATTACCGTACGTGTATTATTCTTCCAACAAACTAAAAAGATTCTGTGATAATGATGCCTTGATGCTCCCCCATGTGCACACAGAAAATTGAAACGCTGGTTGGTTGGTTGGTTGGTTGGTTGATGCATCTTTTCAAGGGGTCTTCATGTCACTGGTGTGCATCTGTTTTCTTTTCTTGGTTCTCGGCCGTTGCTGCTGCATGTTCTCTGTTTTTATTTGTTTTTAATATTTTCCATTAGATTATGGTTAAAAGATCCCCCCCAAAAAAAATGAGTCTATGAGCAAGATTATTTCTATACAGTATAGAAATAATCTTGCCATGAGCAAGGTGAATGATGACAAATTCATTCACCAAAGCTTATTTATTTGTTTTTTGTTTTGCATGTTTTAATTTCAATGATATTTTCGTTGGTTTGTATACTATGTGCATAAGCCAGAACTTTCCATCCGATCATTATTCATGTCAACCTAAACTCAATTATTAATATCACATTTCAACGTTTGTTAATGAATGCCCATCGGCCTACAGTACTGCTTGTAGATGAGCTTGAAGCCTCTACGATTAGGATCTATGATCATTTCACAGCATAATGCACTATATTGATTTATCAAACAAAATATGGAACATGGCTGTTTGGAAAATCGGCTTCGTCAATTGTTTGTTTTTTTTTTAATTTTTCCTGTCATCTACCTGGTTCAATTAAAAATCAGATTTAGACTCGTAGGCGTCATTTAAATTAATGATGTAAAAATTTGAGACGACGACTTTTTTTGTCACGTCGTTCTAGGAATTAAGGTGGTGCTAGAAAACTGAACGGAGAACAAACTTCTTGCTATGCAATGATCATGGTTACTTATTCTGGTACTTGTGCTTTTTCCCTTTCTTGACTATGGATAACGGAAACTTGATGAGGTGGCATGGAAGACCTTTGTGTTGCTAAAGAATACGAGCTACTGGATGTGCTATTGAAAAATATGGAATACGCCTGTTTACTTGAGAAATTGTCTTGATATATTTCCATATTCTCCCTCTCTCTCTCTCTCTCTCATCCCACTAATGCTTTTAGTTTTACCAACACAGATTTAACCCACTTTAACTATCGTTTTATCACCACTTTTTGTCTTGTCACAATAATGCTTTTTATTTTTCTGGCATCTCGTCTCATATCCAATTTTTTTTTTATGATGTCATCTTTTCTGATGTTGTTGTCAGGAAAAGAAGAGGATGAAATTGTTACTGACCATATCATCCAGAAAAATGTTTTGTTTTGTTTTTAAAGTTCGGTTGTAAAAGTTTTTCATTCATTCATGATTCATCAGTTTTGCTCATAAAGAGTTAACCCTTTTTCTTATTATGAATGTGAAATTGATGTTGGTGTGAAGGTGTGAACAGTCTCGCAATGTGTTTTGTCATAAACCTTTGTGCAAAAGAAATAAGTATATCCGTGTGCATGATTGCTGATTAAAATAATAATAATAATAATAATAATAATATGGAACCTTGCAAAAAGCTGCACTTGGAGAGCAGATTCAGCTTCAGCAGCGACAGAAAAATTCTTTCATTTATATTTTTCATGAATTGAATTCTTCTTCTTTTTTTTCTAGTTAGGTTTTTTTCAATTTATTTTTTTTTTCTTGCCAATTTAAGAAAGATCATAGTGTCACTTCATGTGCCATGTTTAATTTTGCAAGAACCTATACTAGACCAATAAAAATTTGTAAAGAAAAGTACACATGGAAATAATGTGATGATGGCCAATGTAACTCTCTGTATGTACATTTTTATTGTTTTTTGTCTTTCACTCATACGAAAACATATATACATTGAAACTGCTTTGATAGGATGATGTGGAATGCATAATATTTTTATGTATTCTTGATGGATTATTTTTTTTTTTTGTGCACAGCTTTGCTGTTTTGTATATTATTGTGTTCTATTTTTTTTTGTCACTGGTAATCGTTTTTTGCTTACTTGATCGTGTCGCCGTTCAACCAAGGTCTAAGAACTGGCAGGGATGTGGGATAGTGAGCACCTCGCTTGCGTTGAAGCGTTCCGTCCGAATTGCGGAAAGGATAAGTTGCCAGCAGGATAGGCATCTGAAGACGAATTTCTTTTCGACTTCCCTTAGTTTCTGCTACAAACTGATAAAAACTTAACATTAGTGTGAAAAAGTTTTTCAAATTGGCACATTTTTGTGAGAAAATGTGCTTAAAGTATGTTTTTTAATTTTTTTTGGCAAAATTAGTAATTCTAAAATGAATATGATAAACTTATTTTTTTGAAAATATAAAACGTTTCTTTTTGTGATTGTTGCCATTTATATTATAAAAAAAAACTTATAAAAACTGAACATGTTTCGAAGCACTGGGCTTCATCCTCAGCAGGGTTGCGAAGTTGAAATCCTAGAATTTTAACTTTGCAATTTTGCTGATGATGAAGCCTAGTGCTTCCAAACATGTCCTGTTTTTTTATAATATAAATGGCAACAATCATAAACAGAAACGTTTTATTTTTTCAAAACAAGTTTTTTTTAAAATTCATTTTAATGTTAGGGTATTGTCACTAAGGTGTTCCAAAAGTCATCACCTCGTTTGTTTTTATTATAACTTTTTTTTATTGGTAAATGTTTGAAAAAAATTTCTTTCAGATTATTAAAAAGTAAGTTACATTTTTTATTATCCACTTTATATTAACTTTGGTGCATTTTTTTTACAAAAAAAGTTTGGTTAAAACTTTTTTAACTTCACCCATTTGAAAAAGAAGGAAGGCAAAGGTTGGTAAACTTTCATTGAAAATGAATTTTGAAACTTGTACCCTGAATAACATGTTAAAAATGATAGGAAAAAATTGATTGGAAATTTCAACGATTCATTATTGAAATTTAATTTTATCAACCTTTGCTTATCTTTTTTTTTTTTTTCAAAGGGAAAAGTTAAAAATAAAATGTTCAACAAACTTTGTTTGTTTTTTGTAAAAATACAGCAAAATTAATGAAAAGTGGTTAATAAAATTTTTTTGAGTTTCTTTTTAATAATGTGAAAGAAACTTAAAAAAAAGTCAATTAAATTCGAAATTTTGAAGTGACATTTCACAGTCCTCCCAAGCTAGTAAACCTTCAGGGAAAACCTAATTGAAGGGCCTGGTGTTAAAGGGTAACATTTTCACAATTTCAAGAAAAACGAGTTTAAAAGATTTGAACTTGCCTTGTTGTCTATGGGCTACTGTACACTTCCTGCAGTTATATCTGTGCATATATTATTGTTTTTCTCAAAATTATGCATTGGGAAGGTGAAACTGCACCTAACACATTCGAAAATGCTGCTAAGTCATTTTTGACAAAAAAAAATGTTACTTAACACCCATTTACACCAGGCCCTTCAATTTTGAATAGAAAACAAGGATTGAATAAATCCTTGTCCCAGTTTGGGATCAAACCAGAGACCTCTCATACTCGTGACAAGAGGCTCCAACACTCGGAGCTGCCGAGACAGTAGATCTCGGGCTAGGGCAAGGATTTTTTCAATCCTTATTTTCTATTAAAAAGTTATAATAAAAACAAATGGATGATGACTTTTGGAGTACTTGTAGTGGTTGGCACCACTCTATTAGACCATTTGGAATTGAAAGTTAGGAAGCTACGGAGACAAAGATGTCCACGAGTGAACAGTTACGTACTACAAGACAAGATAACACAACTAATTTGTCCACATTTAGCCTTTTTGTTCAAACTATAAAACTTACAAAAACGTCATATTGAATTCGGATAAGATGGCAACCACGAAGATTAGTTGGTGGCAAAGGTGGAATGTACAGCATTTCGTTGTTCCAAGTGTCTTCGTCACCTGGTCCGACTTTACCACGGGCGAGCGTGGCAAGCTCCCGAGTTTCTGTTTGAACAGTAGCATTTTTTGCTACATACTGAATTGTCTGTGGAGAAAAATGTACAGTTAATAACGTGTTGCTGTTTTTTATTGCATAGACTGCTGGGACCAAACTACTTGCTTCAGAAAGCGATGCTACTGTTTTCCTGATGGTTGTGCTCGATTGGTTGCTAACAGTGGCATTAATGGTGATGTTTTCTCCGGGTATGTATCCACCTCTGTCCAAACGAACGTGGATGGTTATTGGTCCACCTCGCACACATGTTTTTCCGAGTGTTTGTTCCGTTTCACAAAATATCGGTTGCTGAAAACCAGTAATTCATTTCAATGTTGAATGCTAAGTATGTTTCTTGAAAAAATTATCAGTATAGTTTTTAACAAATTATTTACAGCAAGCATCGGTGGCTCCAAATTAAGGTCGATGGGATTCATCACGATGAATACTTGCTGGTTTTTATGAACCAGACCTGATGTTTCTTTCACAGCAGCCTTACAAAAGTACTGGACCCATCCATGTTTGCCGAGAAACGTCGATGGCAGACCCAGAGGTAGTCCGAGTTTATAGGGAAACGAATGGATGCCCGGTGACAGAACACACACCCTATTGTCTGTACATAAAGTTGGTGAGTAAATATATTTTGATTTAATAAATTCATATAGTTGGATCTCGCTTTATGGCATTCCACTAATACAGTGGTTTTCATTAGTTATAGTGTTGTGTACTGTTTTGATCTCAAGATGATTTTCAGCATGATGCGTTTGTCATCGGTCAAAGAGCAACTGGCACCACTATGCTGTTCTATTTGTTCACTGTATTTGTTAGCATCTCTACATACTTTGGCAAATTTTCGAAACTTTTCACTTTTTGAACTCATCTTATAATGTATTAGATATAATTTGTGTTAATTTCAATGGTATCTAGTATAGTAAATTAGGTAAAAAAGAGTTGTAAAGCATTTTATTTAAATGCCAAATTAAAAATCATTAAATTAAGTGATCCAATATGCTTGTTTAGGCATTACATGCATTTACAAATGAAAAATAAGGCTATGTTCTGCATTTTGTCATTTTCCTATTTCGGTGGGAATTTGCAACTTAATCACCATATGAGCGGGGGTCCTACCAGGCCCATTCTTAGGGGGAGGTGAATGGGGGCGACTGCCCAGGACCCCACACGTGTGGGCCTCACAGGTCAATAGATAATTTACGTATATTTTTGGAAAAATGTTTAAAGTTGTCATTCTAATAATTGAAATGTAATTTGTAGATCACTGAAACTGCGATTATTTTAATAAATTTTTAAAATCCATCAGTGACAAAAAAGCATTTGTTATTCCAAAAATTGGATCAGGGGCTCCATAGTGACTGAGTTGCCCTGGGCCCTCAATCACCCTCCTAGGGACGGTCTTGGGTTCTGTCCTACTGTAGTTACTAGTTCACTCCATGATATATATATATTCCACATAATTCTTAGTGCAAATTTTAATCTGCTTTAAAAGTGCACTAAGACTCATGGGATACCTGGTATAATATAAACGTTTATCAAGGTATGGAAAGTTCACTACACATTCACACTACCAATTTGTATTACATTAAATTAGAGGCCAATGACTTAATATGAAACTGCATACTAACAGGTTGTTTACATTCACTCCTATATGGTTTTCAAGCCAACTTTCTTGATCTTTCTTTTTGCATGTAAGGTAGCATGAATATAAAATTCAGACATTCATTGGTGGAAAAAGAAACGTCCTTGCGACATCCAAATATTTTAAGACGTGATGTAAGCCCAATGTGATGTATCACATTATTTTATTTTTTTTTAATTTTAAATGAAGGGTGGAGTCACCTGGCTCTCCTAACAGTTTCATTCGGAAGTCGATGTAATTTTCTTGGTCATTTCTTCGTTGCCTGTTTCTGTCTGAAAAACGGACGATTCCTTCTCCCACAACATGGAAATAAACACCTATTGTAAATCCATAAATTAGTCAAATGAAAAATTGAAGTATATAATTAATAATTAAGAGTCAAAAAAGCGTCTGCAAGTTTTTGTTTTTGCAATAAGCCTACACACTAAGCCTTTGACAAATATTCAAGAATTGCAATGAATCTTTCTCGTCGGTATCCGTTATACATTTTGGGAAAAAGAAATTCAGGATTAGTGTGTATTGTTTATTTTCATAAAAACTTCTCAGCTGTTCTCTGAGTCGTTATGTGAGCACAAGACCTACTGGCCTACTTTTAAGGAAGCAACTCCTTGAATGCACAAATTTGCCATAAAAGTCTAGATTTTCCTTTCAATTGGTTTCTTAGCAGACATCCAAGTTAATGTATTGACAATACATTTATACGTGGTGATTAAGTTTTGTATTGACAGCTTTGGGGGTGTGGATTTGTTTATCTGGTTTAACCAGCAAGTTTGCGGACTCAAAAGTTCATGAAACAGAATGGAAGCTTTTTGACTTTTGTTTTTGGCTGTGTGTTAAATTGTTACGCATAGTACAAATATAAGAAACAAACTACTCACCTGTAACAGGTGTATCCTCCTCTAGCTCGATAAGTACGCGGCCACTGATGAATTGACCTGGGAAGTACAACAAGTTGGGATTGTCGAAGAGGATGAGAAATTTCCTCAACTTTTTGGCCATCACTAATCAGTGGATTCCACAGCAGCAACTCCGCTGATAGTTGGAGAAAACTGTTAGCTCATGTGGGTGGTAAAAATCAGGAAGGAAAATTCAGCCAACTCTTTACCAACATGACAACTTGTTACTCTCCCGAATAACCTTCCTTCAGACTTCACCCATTTCAGTTCCTCAGGTAATACGTGCCTTCGGGCAATTCTCCCTTCATTGAGCCCGCCCACCAACTTTCTTTATATTAGCGCCATGTGTAAAAACCAGTTTATGAGACTCTGGATAACTTATATGGTAATGTGGTCACTTTCTCTTTCCATTTACTTGGCAGTGCTGCATTAACCAACCACCCTCTGTGGGTTGCAACACCCTCTGCGGTTTCACTGTCACTGGGTTTCTTGGAATTTTCCAAAAAGTATAAGAAAAAGACCACTTTTTACATTGGCAAAGGAAAGGCATTTCAATAAAGTTAAGGAATTGTACTAATGACAATCGAACAAGTGCAATATTGCATTAACTAAAGTACCCATGAAGCACTGAAGTATGATTTTCACTCATAAATAAAAAACGAGCACAAAACCGTCATAAGAAATTGCAATCATATACGGTACTGTATGTTTATAATGTTTGTAAGACATAAGAACTTAGAGTAGCTCCAAGGAAACTTTCTTGCAAGTTAAGCATTCTTCGCTTGCGTTGACTACTACATAATTAACACTACATGAATACATGTACCTATAACTTAAAAAGTGAGTTAAATGTTTAGATTAACTATTATCCAAACCACTAGTTTTTCCCTCACTAGACATTTAAAAATGATGCCACTACTATTAGATGGATTTTCATCTAATATATGTAGCAAGTAGTAAAAGTAGAACGTAAATCCTACCATGGAAACATCAAATTAAGGAAGTATAAAGTGTAGTAATAAATATATTTATTACATTGCAAATGAGAAATAACTTGAGCTAAACCTTGGCCCAGTGGGACACTTTCCCTTCCCCCTTATTTGTCTTTATAAATAACATACAATTTTTCATCATGAAAATCTATTCAGCTTTTAAATGACAACCCAACACAAAGGAATTTGAATGGAATTTATACCTTAACTTAAAGAAAACTAGGCCTTGTTTATGTTTATATTGAGGGCCTCTGCTAGTCTCTAAGCATTTATTTTAATCATTTAATGTACGGTGCTGTATAAGTTACCCAGCAAAGTGTAGAATTCATGCATTGCCTGGTTTAAGCAATGTATGAAATTATTATCATTTGAATTAATTGAAGAGCCTGGTGTAAAAGAGTGTTAAGTAATATTTTTTTTTACAATTTCGAGGAAAACGCGTTTAAAGATCTGAACTTGCATTGCTGTCTATGGGCTAATTCTCACTTCTTGCATTATTATCGTTGCACACAACGTTGTTCTTTGCTGAAAATTACGCGTTAGGAAGGTAGTATTATACCTAACACATTCGAAAATGATTCTAGGTCATTTATGACAAAAATTTTACTTAACACCCTTTTACACCAGGCTCTTCAATTGTGGTAAAGTAATAATTGTAATTGAAGTTCCTTTCAAAGCTAAGCCTAAATGTTTATTTTTTGATGGGAAATGTTAACTAACCTAAACAGTGGTATACAAAGTGGTATTTCATACCTTGCCAAAAGTGGTCAAGGGTATAGAACGCCAATGCCTGGATTCTTGTTGGTAACGTGGGCCTACTACCCAGCAAAGTGTAGAATTTTTTTGCTGCAGCTTGATAGTTTCGTTTCATACGTTGCCTAAACAAATTTGACATTCTATAGAATGCTTATGCAATGTGTGTAAATGATTTTATTTTATACATTGCCTAATGGTTTTAGATACCTTTTAACAATTATTTCATACTCATAGGGAAAATCATTAAACATTAGTGTTTGGAAATTCTTCTATGGTGCTATTATATTCGTTGGAGATCAAGATCAAAATCGTTCAAAAAAAATTGTCTGTTATAAATAAATAATTGCACTTTCCACTTGATTAAAACGCATACATATGTACATCTTTTTTTATTAAATTCAACAACCGTTTTCCCAATGTTATTCTGCTTAATATATATCCGATAAACACTGGATAAAACAACAATTCCCATCCCCGAGTATGAAAATAGGACTCATTCATGAGCAATCTAATTTTTTCCACGTTTGAATAGCAGCACACACTTTAAAGCTACATATACTGTACTAAAATCACACTTCATAAGCTCTAATTCTCGACTACAAAAAAACAATAGATTTAATTGTAGCTATATTGTTTTTTTTTTATGTCACTCCATTTGTTTTATGACTTGTACTACATTTGAGCGATATAATCTGCAATTTTCACTACAAAGACGCACTTTTTTGTCCACTGTATCGTCAGAGTACAGTGGCATTAAGTTTCTTAAAATACAATGCTTTCTTTTCGCTGGACGGATACGTGCGCCACACTGGTCCCACGGACGCATGGGGCATGCGTTCATTTCCATCTTCTTTTTTAACCGGCTCATCATCTGTTTGAAGCACCCACACACCCCGTGGAAAGTATATCTTCTGGTGTGAAATACCTGGATCTAGAACAGGTGTGACCATAATATTATTTCCCAGCAAAAACTGAGTGTCTATGGTTGCAGCAACGGTGTCGTTAGGAGCTATCCACCATAAGGGACGAATGATTGGCGATCGGCTTTGAATTGCATCGTCGACCAACTTTTTCAGCATAGGCATAACTATGCGATTTCGAAATTTTAACAAAGTCCCCACTTCTTTCAACATTTCGTCGGAAAATTCTTTGGGGGGAATTGAAAATTGAATCACGGGTAGAAACACTGACAGTTGCAACCACCGTCGGAATAGTTCTTCGTCAGTTCCATTGACGAATGAACTCCCACCAACATTTCCCGTATTGACGAACGGATACCCCATGATGCCTAGGTTTAATACGGATCGAATGATGGATTTCAGTCCTCGCTGACCATCCCACGTTGACGTGCGTGGTGCAAGATTGAAAAAAGACTGGATGGGTTGCACAATGTTGTCAGACATTGCAGAAATTGAAAACGCCATGTTTGATTCGAAGGCCATTTTCGCGTAATTCCTTGCCAGTTGATCAGGGTTGACGACTGGATTGGCTACTGAATATTTGTAGGGAAGATGAAAACTTTCACCACTCAAGAATGAAAATCCATCAATGGGAAAATCTTCTTTTGTCGTCTTAAGCTGTTCTTGGAACCACTCTATAGAATTATTGTTGGAGAAGTCCACAATCGCTGCGCTGGTCATAAATTCCCATCGTGTCAGACCAGGAACTAGTTTTCGCGTGTCCAGCACCCAACGTTGTTCATCAATTCCTGGTAAATAATGTGGCGAGGATGTGCTCATGTAGGGTGGAACAGCAAATACCAATTTAAAACCATAAGTTTTTAATTTCGTTAGGATATGCTTGAACGTGTCGTTTTGATCTTCGACTAGCCTCCAACCATCATTAAACGTGATTATGCCAGGAGTCGATGCGAAAGTAAGGTTGGAATCCTTTTGCTCCATCAAATCGGCGAGAAATGAATCAATGTCACTGTCTATCTGCGGCGACCAAACCACTCTCTCGATCATATCTTGAATATTGGTTGTTGTCTCTGGTTCATAATGAAAGTAGGAAGTCATGAAATCATGGAGACTTTTAATATCATTTCCTGTGCACAGGGTGTAATTCAAGAATGGCAGCTGATGGTCGGGTACTGTAAAGGGTTCTTCATGCTTGGCTCTGAAGCAAAGCTTTTCGTCGTTCTTATGGTTCATACTAACAAACAATGGCACCGATGGATGGACCAGAATGGCGACACCTTTTGATGAAAGCCAATATCGTTCGATAGCATTTCCAAACTGATTATTGATGAGATCACCAGTCACGAGTGGAGTGAACGGTATATCATTCTTTTCCAAGGGCCATTGGTGCTCGATGGTTTCTGCCATACCATACCAATGGCCCAACAAAGAAAAGCAATCGCAAGGCTCAAACGTATCCAACAAGCTAACCCATGAAATGTTGAAGCACCGGTTATCAGTGTTGAGCAGTGGTAAAGAAGTGACTCGAAGACGAGCAGTCTCTTTCCATTCGAGACATTTGTTTTCCGATCTGTCTGAATGCAAACAGTTGTAAGGTGCATCACCAGGAAGATCAATACCAAGTTGGCCCAATAGTATTTCTTGTTTTTCCCTATTGAAAACCTTTATTAACCGAGCTTTCTCTGTGAAATGTATCCGTTCCGCAATTTCCACCTGCAAAATACAACTTTTATTAAAAAGAACGTTAATAGAATATTATTCTCCAATTTCCATATACACAGTACATTTACCCTTACCTGAATTAGATGCAGTTCTTGTTGCTTGTGGTAGACAAAAGTTAACGATATGTAGATTACGACGAGAAAAAATAAAAACACGACAAATCCTTTTAGCTTATATTCACGTGGTTGTTCTTGCTTCATAACGCCAGGCACAGTAAACTGCAATAACAACACAGTCCATGTATTATAGTTTGAAGGACATTTGCGAAAATACAACCGTCAGTTTTATTTTCATTGCAATTTTTATGCCAGAGTAAAAATATATATATATATAAGTATAGACGTTGATTCCAAAATCCAATTAATATTACCTTTGGATTTTCAGTGTTATTTCACATTCCATTCCAAATTGCTTTGTCTTAAACTCTTACTGAAGTATCATATTCGTAGGGTTTTTTCAAACTGAGCGAACAGTCAAAATCAGAATCACTTTCTTTCGAATAATATGCATAATTTAATACATTAAATATTAATGAAAGCGTTGAAAACATCATAGTATTATGTACATTACATGTTATTTCGTTTGTCTTGTGTAACCCTTAAAAACAAGAACCACTTGTTATATTTCAGTTGTACAGTTATATACGGAAAAACTATTTTGAAAGTTATAAAATGTAACAAAATTATTAAGACTTGTTAATGGGCAGACTATTTTGATATATAAAAAACTTTTCATTTCAAAAACCACGTTTGCAACTACGTTTGTTTTTGCATCGTTCCATTAAGGTGTGCTTCCAATATTTATCATCGATAAAATGACCAAAAATTAAACAGATGCCAATATGCAGTACTTTAATATAAAATGTTACACATGTTCCAGGTGTTTGACATCTTATCAGTGTGTAGCCTATATATGTTTCATAAAATAAATTTTCTTCCAGGTGGTTTTTTCTCACGTTAATGAATATAAAACTGTTGAGAAGAAAATCATATTTTATTAAAAATATATACATATTAAGGATGGGTGCAATGCAACACATTTGTAACATGTAAATATTTGTGATAGTTTATATACAGTAATATAAATATATACACAATTGACATTCGTATTCTTATTTAATCCTTAGTCTGAAATGGTAAATCTTGGAAAACATGTCTTAATTCACATTTGTTCACTTCATAAGTCCACTTAATAAACTCTTATTTAAGCTTAATGTTCACTTTGACTCACTTCTCGTCATTTTTTATGGGATTTACTACTTGTAGAAGTTAAATTACATGTTCAATTTGTCACATCAAATTAAAAAGTCCACAAGAAACACAAACGGTCTAATATCCAGTTAGCTAACCACAATCATAAATAAAAAAAGATTAAACAATTTAGTTAATTATTATTAATATATGGTAAACTAAGACAAAATATGGTAAAGCAGGCAATTTGAAACTTTAATTAAGTTTTCTTTTAAAATCAGATATAATAAAAATCATTTATTATAAAATAAACTTTGCTCAAAATCAACAGAGAAACTGTACCTAATATACAGGGTGAGATGTTGGAGTCTCTTGTTGGACTGCACTCTGTATTTCATTGCAGAAAAGTTTTCTTGTAACGCGTTACAAGAAAAGTTTACTACAAGTGTACGCGCTAAGTTTACTACAATATAAAAGTAAGAAACTTTTGTTTGTTATTATAAATTGAAACAAAATATTAAGGAAAAAAAATCAACTGAATTTCTATAAAAAATAAAACGAACTAATTAATTAAAATCAAAATTTCTGTATAGTAAGATAAACTACTATAATAAAAATATAGTAGTACCTGTAGTAGGTTATATTACGCATAAACTGTATTATATGCAGAGACCCTCAATATATTACGAGTACTACACTAACTACAGTATATTAAGATTAAGTGTATTAAGATTTAAGTATTTTAAAATTAAAGTATATTAATATATTAAAATTTATTAAGTACCAGTTAAGTATATTAAGGTTTATATGACAATGTGGGATTTTTAACTAATAAATTTGTTTGTTTTTTAAAAAGTTGGGTTTGTTTTTTTTTCATAATTTTACCAGTGCTCCGTAGAATGAGCAGTTTCCTATCCAACCTCAGTAATTAATAATTTGGTATACTGCGGCACTGTTTACTGTGAAAAAGTTGGGTTAAATATCGTGTAACTTGTCAGCTGTTCGCTTAGTTTGAAGACCGGAGAAGTTGGATATCTTCAGTAAGTTTCTAATCAATCCACATCCAGATATACAATAAATATATTTATAGCGATAGTAGCAAAAAGATAGCAGTTCCAGTTAGTAGAAGATGATAAGTATGTAAGTAGTCATAGGATGGAGGGAGGATAAACTTGTTATCAAAAGCACGTGCGTACCACAAATTTCTTCCTGAGGGAACCTTGGGGCGAGGCATCGGCTTTGGTCCAGGTATTGTATTCGCTCAGTTCGATCTGTGGTAAAATACTTCTTCGAATCGTTGGCTTGGCGTGATTACGGTGATGCTTGTGCGGAAGAAGTAGTTCAGCTGCTGCCGAAGTTGAAGAACTGTCGCCGGCACCACCACCACCACTACCATCGCCGCCACCTCCTCCTCCTCCGCCGTTCTCCCTGATTCGCCTCTCATCATTCGTGTCATCCGAGTTATTATCCATTTTGTCGCGTCTATTGAATCCAATGACACGAGGGTCAACACGTCGCCGACATTTTACATAATAATCAGGACGGCAAAAGTCTTACCACAAGCTGAGCTCGTTGCGAGTTTTAAGGGGCTGCTACTTCAGCAGACGACACTACTAATTCACCCATGTTGCGTTATTATTCTGTTGTTGTTCAGCTGTGTGTGTGTGTACGTTTTTCGAGTAGCCAATCCATCGAATCGCTGAAGCAATGAATAGAATTACGAGTTACCTGCGCACTCGAACGAGGCGCAGCGATGATTAAAGAACCGAGGAAGATTATTTTGTGACGACGACCAAACGTCTGCCAAAATCCAGTTTATTCTAGCTTGCGTGTTTTTAGTTTTGTTTTTTATTTTTAATTTTATTTTTATTATTTTTTATAGCCATAGTCAGTCGTTGCTCCGCCTCTGACTTACAAGTCAATATTTGTCATTCAGAAAAACCCATATTTCGTAATAAAAAAAAATTTTAAACACGAATATGAACTAACTCGCCCCGCAGGTAATAGAGGTGCGAAAAAAAAAGGAAAACTTTTTCGCAATTCATAACATGCACAAAAGTTTTTTATTACAAATAGCAAATTATGATATAAAGTTGTTATACAATACAAAACTATACTCTACTTTTACGGTGCTTTGCTTTTCGATTTATAATATATTAATTTCATTATTTTAGGCACCTCTTCCGTTAATGAAGCTGTGCGTTTTTGTTCGTTTTTTTTTTGGCAGCTTTGATCCAGATTGATTTATTTAAGATTGAAAATTGAATAGAAACCATCCCCAAACCCTGTATAACCACATTTAAAGAAGAAATTCTACTCGTCTCATGATCCGCAATCTGAAAAATTCATCACACATATAGTCATTCAGAAAGAAAATGCACATATCCAATAATCTTAATTTGACTTTATTGGTTTTCACTTTGAACTAGCCGATAGTCCATTATCAATGATGAGTGACAGTCAAAGAAATAAATTTAATCTGTTTATTTAAATTTTTATTATGTGCATTTAAATTTTTCATGCGTATTTAAAATTGTAATGTTAAGTCAGGAAAAGTTTTAGACCAATATATCATGCTTAGACACGCACAGTTGTGAGATGAATTTCAAAAGATATAAATTTATTTTTAATTTATTATTTTAATCAAGAGATGAATTTCATTTTATTTTTAGCCTACAAATAGTGTTAGTTTAGTGATCATCAAAAGTTAACTAATTTTTTAATTAGTTATTTTGTTCTTCTAATTAAGTTACATAGTGCTATATACATTTTTGCAGGACAATAAAAAGGGAATTTCTGATAGTCCATTAGACTTGTATCAACTATTTATAGAACATTCCAGTGAAACTTGACAACTTTCAAAATTTTCTTGGTTTCCACCATGTACCAAAAAAACAAGAACAACAAACCAACAAAGAGTAATAATTACTATAAATTTATACCAAATTTGGGTAGGTTTTTCAAATGGTTATTTATTTCTTACATAAAACATGCAGAGTGTGACATTTATGAAACTTTACTTTTTTAATTTCTTAGTTTAAATACTTTTTTTTCACAACTTTTACATCCAAGTTTCCCTGTTCTGGCCTTGATGACAATTGGTGCTCTTTTTTTAACAGGAAAAGATGAGAGTAATCAATGATATAATAATTGCAACTTAAAAAAAAACAGAATGATAAAAACAAAAAAGCTGTAGATTTTTAAGTAATTTGCTGAATGTTTGGCAAAATTCCAATTTGTTCATTTCTTTTGCAGAAAAATCATTGGAAGAAGACAAAGAGAAAAAAAGGAAATGACAGTTGTCATCCACCAGCAATTACAGCCAACTAGGTTAGTATTTTTTTGTCCCTCCAGGCAAACACTATGTATTATGAAACCCACTGCATTTTTATCTGGCCTTTGGCCGCCAAATAAAAGTGATGAATATTCAAATCGAATATCGCTGAAATCAATTTCGTGATACAAAAAAATTGTGATAAAAGTATAGTTGTCACAGCCTTGAAGATTAATGAGGACATTGTGAATCAATGCAAATAAGATCCTTGAAAGTTGAGTGCAAAATGATGAAAGTTGTGCCAATCTGCAGTTGGAGATGAACAATTGTAAAAACTTAATGAAATTATTATGCTCATTATTATTTTTTATTTCAAATCACCAGAATTACATTGTGGAATAAACATTGGAATTATGGAAAGAAAAAATAAAAGTTCCAATTTTTCGGGTATTTCAATTATAATTCGGTACTCATTTCATGGTGAATTTTTTGTTCAAATGTTTCAGATGCCGAAACTGGTATATTAGTTTCTTCAAGAATTTCTCCCTGAAAAAAGTATTCGAGGTGTTATGTCTTAAAAATAAATGGTGAACTCGAAATGAAGGGCTCTGGGTGATATAATGATAAGCTACACAAAAATGGATATTTTTCACATCAAAACTGTCCCCTAGTACTGTTTCTAGCTAGTTGCTTTATCACTTCTTGGAATTTTCCAGAAAATGACAACAAAATAGTTTGACACAGAGTTTCTCACCAACAATTTTTAAAATGTGGCTTATCATTGTATTGCACGAAGCCCTTCAAATGTATTTTTATTCCAGTACATACTTCAAAGCTTTCTGGCATTGACAGATTGGCAGCTTCGTTATTAATACTGAAGTAATGATCTGAACTCCTGGAAATAAGGCAGCAAAAATTATTCATTTTGTAACCAAGATTACTATTAAGTTTTAGCTTTCATACAAAATTGATTTGTCGTATAATCACTCATAAAGCACATGGTTAAGAGTAAAATTGAGGAGTTTGATGGAATAACGGCGTAACTCAAAAAATGTAGTCTTGAGAAAAAGAGCAAAAACTTTTTTCAAAATTAACATTACTAAAAATTCCTGTAAACTGTATATGTATAGAAGCAAAATAAACAGGTTTTGGAAAAAAAATCTTAACTTTAGTTGACAGGCCTGAAGTTACTGGCTAATTTGAAAATGCAATTACGCTGTTATTCCAAATATCGTGCTAATTTATAAATGCATTTGCACCGTTTCCGCAAAGATCAGTAGCTTTTCCATTGTTTTGGAAGTGAAATAACCAGCGACAAAAGAAAGAAATCACAAAAATTTCAGATTTACAATAGTCACATTTCATATTCTTGCTCCAAGAAGTCCAAAAGTGCAAATTATAGGCAAACCAATGTCTTTATGGCTATAGACTGGTCTAAAATCAATATATGCATTTTAAGGAATAAGCAGATTTACGCCATTCTTCCACCCCAACTTTTCAATTATAATTGCTGTACTAAATTTTTTTATGTTTACTGTACTCTTCATTGCATTTAATTCACCTGTAAAATTTTAATTTTGAAACTTTTGAAACTCTTTGATTTGAAAATGATATGCAATTGGTATGCATATCATTGCATACCAATGATATAGTCTATGGACTATAGACTATGCTGTACTTGTGACTTAACCTGCTGTCATCAACACCATGGGCATGGTTGTGATGGTGTTTTTTTTAACTCACCTAAACTGAGTATAAATACCAGTTTAGGTTAGTTAAACTCAACAGATTTTATCTTTAATCATAGAATTTTTGTTTCAACTAACTTAACTGTAGACATGGGGTGCCCTCATACCCCTCCCATAGCTGTAGGTTAGTGAACAAGTACTAACTGCTTTATTTCACACTAGCGATTAAACCCGTTGTTAAAAACGGAAAAGCTAGAAAATCCGGAATGACTACTCGTCATGCACTACTTCATTTCTGATTGGCCGGGTAATGACGTAGCTCATTTATGATTGGTCGGCTATAGCAGTGCGCAAAAACGGTCTCTGGATTTTTATTGAAATAATACTATGCAATACTAATGAAAATTGATATGAAAGTACTTGTTACCAGCATTGTATAAATCCAGACAAAGTATGAAATAACATCTATTTTGTATACAACTATTTAGGTTAGTTCACAACATTTTCTGTAAATATAAATTTCAGTCCAAATTTAAGCCTAAACCTAATCTATTTTTGCTTATTATAATTATGAAATTATTAATTATAAAATGTTGGATAAAAGAGATTCAATTTTTTTTTTAATGAGTTTGATTGTGAAAGTTTACTTTACTTTTGCAAAGCATTTGTAAAAATATGTTGCTACTAGTCTATTTTAGTACAATAGAGTCTCTTTAGTCCGACACACCAGTAATTTGACATTCTGCAGGTACAGTAGTAGGTCGGTACAGTACATGAAATTTTCGTAAATGAAATTGACAAGTTTCCAGTTTTGGTTAAGTTGGTGTATTAATAAACAGAGTGATTTGTTTTTTGGACACAAAATAACCAATCAGCTCAGGAGTTACGATGCGTTTTTTACTGGCATTCCCTGGCAGTGCATTCCCATAAATTGCACCCTTAATATCAGCAATGTAATTAAAAAGTGAATTAGTGCATAAATTCGTTCATTACAAAAGCAAGAGTTTGTATCTTTTATTCAAAATCCAACACCCGTCGGATTAGAGAGACTCTATTGTAGCTAAAAAGATTAAGCCAACAGTAAAAGTTGTGTGGAACGTGTTACATGTAGCAATAGACCTTTTCCCCAAACAAAGCATACATGAAATTTGAAGAGATTAAATCATTGTTTTATTAGTTGTATTATTATTATTAAAAGGACAAAAGTATGGTTATGTAAAATTTTATTACGTATATTGTGGGTTTCCTTCAAGTATACATGTCAAAAAATGAAGCTGCATGCGTATTATATTTGTATAAGCAACGAAAATGACAACGAATTTGCACGCAAAATCATTTAAAAAATTACTATAGCTTTAGTTTGAAGCTTGCCAATAACGATAATAATAGTAGTAATAATACAAATGTGACTAGGCAAAACAAAATTAGTGGGGTCAACAAGCTTATTTGGATGGCTTGTAAATTTTAAGAAAATTAGGGAGTCCACCACCTAGTTGTTGATCAATCCGAATCCATTGATTGTTACATACACTTATTGCACAATGTTTATCACAGGTAGATGATCTCCCACCTGTGGGGTACGCTATGAACCGAAGACGTCGGACTACCCGAAAAAGCGCTACTCCCATGCATGTGTGCTTTTGAAATGGGCACTGAGGGTGTCGATGTGACAGTCAAATGTTGTGGCGTTTTATTCCTGCCGATTTCACCATCACCGTTCACTGGAATGCCAACTTTCTGCATGTGATCGCTGAAAGGTAAAAAATAATCGTTTCAAATCATAGGCTACCTGTAGTTGTAAATCAGTAGGTACAATGTTGGGAGTACTTCAGTTCATCTAGTGAGACTTTAGAAAACTTTTACTTATAAATGTTTGGTATGCGCATGAGACGTTTGTGCTTACTCTTTCTGGTGCTTGAACATCTTGTGCTTTTGTCTTGATGTTGGCGAAGGGCGTGATTTCAGCGATTTTTCTTCAAGTCTAACAATCAAATGTATGTAATGTAGTGTTATTGGAAGCTTAGTGATAATACTACCCTCATGTATGTTACTGATTCTTACTCAATGCGTGTGTACGGAATGGATTTCAGTTGTTCTTCAGAAAATCCCGAGGTATCGACAAGTTTGAACCTGTGAAATTGAAAAAGTAGTTTTCTAATGTTTTAGACTTGCATCCACCAAACTAGGAAAGTGTGGTGTTTGGTATAAACCAAAACATCACAGGAATGTCTCTAGGTACGATAATTAAAATATCGTGGTGCAGGCCCAAGGGCGGACTTAAGTTAGGCATGGGTAATATGGTGCAAGGTCAAATTATGGCACACTCTGCATGCATATTTATATACCTTATAAAGTTATATATGCCAATTGGTCACTACATTGGCTCGGCGCACTATGCAGAGACAACGCTCGCACTGTGCATGCTTAAACCCTATTTCTCACCATTTTAAGTTACATTTATCTTTATAACTAAATAAGTATGTAAAATGGCAGAAGCAGTTCTAATTTGCTTTGATGTGGAGTTAAATTTTAAGTGGTCTCATAGTGGCCTAGTGGTTAAGATGAGTAACCTCTGTTGTGAGCAGTCCAGGATTGGTTCTCACTCATGTCATGTAGATTCAGATTGACACCATGGGGGGCAGGTTTTTGCAGCATTCTCCCATTTCCTCCTGCATCATGAAATCCATATTCATCATTTCAGTGTTTTCTGACTTAATACTGTCCGAGGGCGAAACGACACAGCCGTATGGCCAGTCAGTGCCCTTGTTAAAATCCAAGTACCATCTTAAATTTCAAAAATGGAAAGAAAAAGCCTGCGATACTCAGGTTGGGTATATTTTATTTACCCTGGGCCCTAGTACAAGGGGCCATGTCACCCCCCCCCTAAAGAGGCCCCTGCATGAGAATGGATCATTTCATCAAAGCTGAAAATTTTTACATACTCTAAATGTCTTCGGAGTTCTTCTGGAGGTCGTTTGGAAGCATCTGGAGATCGTGATCTTGAACGGCTGTGCCTGAATTGATATTTAGGATCATTAACTCGACCCTATTTTTTAATATGAAAATAACAAAAGTTATTTTTAATTACCTTCGGTATTTTTTTCTGTGTCGATAGTGAAATTCTGATTCACTTTCCATTCCAGAATTTGCATAACTGAGGTACAATAAAAAAAAAAAACTCGAAGTTGAAGAAAATAATGACAAAATCATAAAAGTTGCAATAAAACAAGTTGGAAACAAGAGGGGCTGAAAAAGAAAAAGCCAAATTATAAGGTTTCAATTTGACTAACCCGCTATGATGTGAATTGGCCAACTCTTTGATAACTGCATTTTGAGGTTGCTTGATTTGCTGACGTTGCACTTCACACCACTGTGCCTCCGAACTTACAAGTTCGTATTCTTCATTGTTGTTATTATTATTATTGCTATTTTCAAAAGCATAACTTATTAGACTATAGTATATCAAGTGAACAACAGTTAACAACATGGTTTTCATCTTACGAGCGATGCCGACTTCTTGATTTTTGGTGAGATTCTGATTCGCTTCCACTATCTCGTGGTCTTGATCCAGATCTACCAAGGAAAAAAAAAAGCTTTTTGAATTTATATTTTTCTTATAATTTATGCTTTATTAATTTACACTTTTGAATTTATTTTTGCTATGTTCATTTTTTTGCGTTTATACCTGTTCTTTCTGTGTCTTGATTTCGAATGACGGGGAGATTTAGGGTATTCTTCATTTTCAGAATCATTGCGATGGTGTCTGGTTAAGCAACACAGAATTAGAAATGTTGCTGTTGAAGTTTGTTGTTACAGGTGAAAGCCAATGAGACTTACTTATGGTGGTGGCCATTATAGCTGCTTTCACTTCCGAGCATTTGTTGCGATGCACGTAATCGGAGCGAGTTTTTCGTACTTGTACTTCGCACCGACCGTGGAGAGGGATTCACAGATGTTGAATACAGACCCCTACAAATAAGAGAGAGAAATCCACTTTAAAGTCAGTTTCAGTTGTGTTACCGCTAGGAATTGGATTAGCTTAATTTTGTATTTCTTCACCTGTGTTTTCCATTTCCCCACGGTGCTGAACGTGTGCTACGAGGTGAATCGGAAAGCGGCAAAACGACAGGGACCGAAGTTGAGCGATGCATACTTGGATAACTAAAAAAGTTTTAGTGTTAGTTTTTTTTTTCATTTCTTTTTCCTACATTGGAAAATACAGGGAAATCCACGATGAAATGTCAACAATTAGAAACTCCATTATTTTTTCATATCAGGTTAAACAGTACAAATAGGACATTAGTGGAACGGAAGCAAAAAATAAAAACATTTATGGGGAAATTTTGTAGTGCATGTCAGAGCCACGGTGGCACTGCAGTCAGTCATGTTTCAAAATGGTGACTTCGAGCGACCACACACAGGTTGTGTAGTGGTATGCAGAAATGAATGCAGGTCACATGGGGGAATGTTTGTAGAATACATGGGCCACGTTGACTTGGGACCCTAGTGCTTTTATTGCAAAAACCGTTCAAGACACAACAGATATTTAGGGTCTACACCAGTCTATAGACAGATATGTATTGGGCAGGAATTGGCAACCTTTTAGTGGTGGCGTGCCAAAGTAATGTTGCGACTCACTCAGCGTGCCAAAATAAGTCCTTTATTTTTTATAAACAACAAGCATCAAAGCATTGGTTTATCAACTTTTTGCCTTTTTTTTGGGGTCGTTTCAATAGCACCGTAAGTATAATTTATCGTATTTCAATTCACTCAGCGTGCCATTGAAAATCATTTTGTGTGTCGCGGTTGATACCCGTGCCGTAGATTGTCGACGCTGGGTATAGAGTAGGGTAAGTTACAAGAGTTTATTGACTGTCTTTGGACAGCTTTTGCATTAAAAGCGCTAACAGCATCCAAAGTGAATGCAAACATGGTGTGAGTTATACTACTGCCTAGCTAGATATTCTTCGTGCCACCAAGGCACCCACGTGGAGGTGCACTAAAAGTCACTTTTTTGTTTGTAAAACTCGGATAAGTTCATTATCATTTTTATATTTAGTTATAGTTATGTACATAACCTTCAGACTGTATGTGATTAAACTGTTTAGATCTCACTGTGGACAACCCTGTATTTTTACTTTTATACCTTTGCAAAGTTGAGGATGATAAAACTGTAGATGCAGTGTTAGCAGGTGGAGCAGTCACAGTATCATTGTGATAAGAACCTACACAAACAGTGGATTTATTCAAGTGTAACTTTGATAGAAATGCTAGTAATATAGTTATTGTAAGAATATGTTTTACTGTCAATTCCATCTGTCGGAGGCAGTCGGCGTTGTCCTCTTTGACTGGGAACTCGTCTCACAAGTGGAGGCGGTCGAACCTGATCCATCTCTCGTGTTTGCATTTCCATGTTTCCACTTCGGAAATAATTATTTTACCACTTCATCGTCAATAGTCAGTGTGTTTTTACACAGATCGATCAAAATTACCATACCTATTCTTGAACTTAGAGGTGAATTTAAAAAGTCCACCAGCCGGTGACGAGTTAACTTGCATCAATCTGATAATTCATTTTTTTTTTAAATATGGTCAGTTTATAAACTCTGAATATAGATATTTTCCAAAAAACAAAAACACTATCATCGTATAAATTACCTGAAAAATGCATGCTGTTCAATGCAACATTTCCATAAATGTTTGCTCGCTTGCTTGGTAACCATGCCAAACCCATAGGTGTTTTCTTCGTTCTTGAAAAGATATTTCCTATTTGAACTCTTATTTTTAATAAGGACCTTAATTCTAGTAGTTCTGGAATACTTACGTTTTTATCTCGGACACGTAACATGAAATAGCGTCCCTTGAAATAAACTTTCGTTATACGTGGCCTAGAATTTAGATACAATACAAATTTAGGAGTCCGTTGTGCACATGAAGCAGTTTTAGCTATCTGCAGCAGAATCTCACTAAATTGAGCTTAAAAATCTAGGACAAGACCATCTCATGTAGTGAATTTGTTTCGAAGGTTAAATCACAAATTTGAATTAGAACATTAGCTTGTGTTGAAGCTGGTGGAACGTTTAACAAGTTGTTAAGACAGTGTAATGAATATTATAAACCATTACCAGAAGTAATTTCCCACTTTGGTTTTATTCCTGAGTACAATTACGCCACTCGGTGTAAGGCCAAGGAAATATTCCACGTTATCTTCACCCTAAGCAATAAACATTGAATTACAATATGGTACAGTGAATTTTAAACAGGGATGCCGAGTACTTAAGTACCGAATAATGTACACGTAACAAGTACATTTTAAGTACATTTTCAGTACTTGGTACTTGTATTTAAGTACTTTGCAATTATGTAGTACTTGGTACTTGTATTTAAGTACAAACTACAGTACTTGTACTTAAGTACCTAATAAGTACTTGAAA
>JAQIWH010000060.1:0-83948 GCA_034695005.1 Cryptops parisi | reverse complement strand
CATTTAACTTCAATAGTCCTTTGAAACGAATACATATGTCAAAAATACGTCGTGTTTACCTACAGCTCGACTTACGCGGTTTTCGACTTATGCAGAAACCTCCAGAACGAATTAACCGCGTAAGTCGAGGACTCACTGTAGTGAATCGATCATTTCGTCATTCTTTAATAACACTTTTAAAAATTAGTACAAACTTGATTTTTCTTCGAAATCTTATATCGTAGGGCTACTTAATATTTAGTAATCAATATCTAATCAAATTATTAATTCACTATTAAGGAGCCTGTCAACGGGGAAGGTTTTTTATTATACAATTAATAATTTTAGCTCATGTTTCCTGGCAATATTTGCCACTGGCCAGCAATAGCTTGCGTTTTTACTTGTTGTTTTGACTCGCATAAGCCTTTTATAACGTAGAATTTTTACTCAACTGCTTTATGTGTATTTTTTATCAAATACGTTCATACGTTACATTTAATAATAAACGAAACAAAATCTAAAACTTTTATTATCCTTTTTATTACCAAAAAGTCGTGTTTTTCAGTTTATCGTGATACTAAAAGAACGTGTCATTGAAACGACAACATAACTTTATATAGTGGGGGCAATTAGTGCTTCATTAGTTTTCATTAGCTTTGTAATAATTGATGACAAACGTTACGCCCATTGCAAACGGTTACTTCGCGTTTTGAATTAAACATGTTTGTTCACTCACCATTATACAGAAACCAGAAACATCATCACAGAGACCTAAGTTATTCGTATAACCACCAAAAGTAGTTGCAAAGTTTCAGTAAGAGTGTACTCTTACTCTTCATCATCTTTTCGGAACGTTCTCTGGATTCACTTGAAGATGAAGAGAAACCAGCATCGTACAATTAGAAAGTTACCGAGTCCCATGTTTCATTCTGTTTTATCGGAATGTGAACCGTTTTTGTCCTTAGGAAAATTCGCTGGTTTTTTCCCAACATGGTTGAATCGTCAATTTGTGCATGAAGAACGTGAACCCTCGTTTGCAGCAAGAATTTACAGCGGAATTTATGGTTTTTTGGCATTTCTTTTTTTTCTCTTTACAACACTTATCTGGTGTCGTTTTGTGGTTGACCTGCAACCTGAAATCAAAAACGCCAAACGTTCGTTTGAAGGAACCAAATGGTTGTTTTTAGCTGGAACTTGGTTGCTGTACACTTTGCTAATACCCTTAGCGTTCAATGTAAAAAGACGTGCCATACTGAAATGTTGGAGAAACTTGAAAGTCATGGACGAACTTTTAATACGGACTTTACCAATTGGAAATATCAAGAAAATTCGTTGGTATATACCAATCGGTGTGTGCACTTCCATCGGTTTGCAGATTTGTAAACTCATCGTTGAGTTATTGGATGGAGTCGATGCTGAAGACTTGATGTGGATAATTGAGACTGTTATGAGGGAATCTATATTTGGCTACTATTTTATACTTATTGACGCAATCATTGTTTTCTTTTGTCATCTGCTGACACTTTGTTTTCAATCTCTTGAATTCCGCGTTCAAAACCATAAAGATGATGAAAATGAAACGTTCGTATGCACATTGCGTGAACAAGTGAACGCTGTTTACGAACTAATATCCACTTTCCAACATGGTTATGGGTTCATCATTACGATTCAACTCGTTCATTTATCAATATGCATATGCATTATGCTTTACGATATGTGGTCCATTTCACGACTTTCAATGTTATTCAATGTGTTGGATTGCCAGTTTTTCTTTTTGAGGCTGTTTCTGGTGTTGAATATTGGTGACAAACTAACACAAAGCGTAAGTCTAGTTATTCCTAATTTTAAAAACATTGTTTTCATTTAATATATAATGTTAAAATAATTCTGAAATCTTGTTATATTAGCAACAAAATTTATTGGATAAGATGTGTGATTTCAATAATTCTAAGTTACCTACTACCGCACAAACTGAGGTGAGACTTTTAATAATAAGTTCATGATAATTGGTAAATTTTAACTTTGTTTTTTTTTTATGTCTGGCTTTTTCTTATTAATGTGGATAAAGGTGTACTCCATTTTATGGAAACTTCGTTGTCGTCCAGTCGAATTAACCGCTGCTGGGCTGTTCTCAATTAACAAGAAAAACTTCACAACAGTAAGTTACTGTTAATGTTAATTTAAAATGATTTCCAGTTTCGATTACTAAGTTGTTGTTTTTCCAGATAACTGGATTAATTATATCTTACTATATAATTATGGTACAAATGAGCACTTCACCTGTGTACCTTAAAGAAAATGGCGAACTAATCCTTTCGTCTGTTTTCAACCAGACTTTTCAAAATGATACAAAATAGATTTTTTGAAATCATGACAAAGACCATTATATTACATGCTATTTGAATTTTTTTCTATTAAAATGTAAGTTATATATCAATTAAATATCGATAAGTTACCTAATACTAATAATCTATGATTATTAAATGATATCAATTTCTCCTGCTTTTCCATCATACTGTTATTTCAACTCAACTTTTACTCCTTACAAATGACCAGTTCTTTCACAATTCTACACACAAATACTCTACTGCCTGAGTTATTTTAAATTTTTTTTGTTTTTTTTTTGCTGTCTTTGGTCACTGTGAAAGTTTATAATCAGTGTCTACGTCACTCAGTCCTGACCGCGTAAAAAGAAACGCCGTCCCGTTTTCTAGCGTAGTAGTCTTTTTCATGCGCCAATCCTTATCCCCTCGAACCGCGTACCACTTCGTACGTCAGGTAACGATAGTGGTACGTCATGCGCAACAGCAAGACAAAAAACTCGCGTAACGCGCCTGCGCCACAGACCACAGATCGCAGATTCCCTTTCCCTACCACCAAGACCAGAGACACTAGATTACTACGCATAATAGGCGCGCGCATGAGGTGTGCAAGGTGTGATGCTGCACACTCTATTGTCATAAAGTATCGCAATAAGGTCAAAAGTATCGTAATACTATCGTATTACTTTTTAACTTTTGTTTTTTTGTTTTTTTTTTATCTTTACCATAGAACTATCAACTATCAAAGACGGTTCGTCTTTGATAGACGGTTCGTCCAAAAGAAGTTCATCCTCAATAAACTTCTTTTGGAGTGATTTGTTAACAGTGGCCAGGTGGATATTAAATATATCAACACAAAAAAATGTCGATATAAAAATATTGATACATTAATATCGATATTTTAAATGTCGATACTCCAGTATGCACATTGCACATCCTTATGAAACATGCTGTGCACGCTTATGTTACTACGTGATCCAATGTTTCTGATCCAATGTTTCTGATAGTAGTAATCCAATGTTTCTGACTTACATATGACCTACACAGTGGTCGATGACGAGTGTAATTTGGGCGCGTTTTAGTACTTTTGTTGTTTCGTTGTTTGACCGAAATCATGAAAACGCTCCCGGACGTGTGTAAGACGTCAGAAAAACATTGGAATCGATGGATATAAAAAGTTTGACGTGTGAAATGAAGCTTTTTCACTAACGAAGGCGAAGCGTTAGTAGTTGGAGTTTTCAATTCTGCCCGGTCCGCCAAAGGTGAGCATTTTTTATTTAGTTTTAGTTTTTGCTCACCTGTGTTCGTGTAAAATGGGCTTTAGATTTTATTTTCCTATGGGGGTTCACTTTTAAATTCTGAATTTTATAGACAATATTGCTGATTGCTATTTTAAATAATGAAACTATACGAATTAAACTTAACTAATATAATTGTTTGAAATTATAGTCTAATTGAAATCAATTTACTAAATTATAGTTTAGTAAATAATTATTTTACAATTATAATAAATTTGGTACTTTCCTGTTATAGCCAGGCCCGCCTGATGTTGCCTGATGTTTTGTTTTTCTAACCTAACCTGCAAAATAAACCCATCATCAAGTACAAGCAAATAGCAACATCAGACGGGCCTGGCTACGGGCATGGGCCGGACCATAAATTTATTGTATGAAAAATTGTTTTTCTAATATTTTGTTTAAAATATTTTACTTTTTAATTTTTTTTTTAATTAAAATTAATCATGTTTTAATTTTACACTTTTTAATTTAACTTTTCAATTAATTAATAATAATTTTTAAATTAATAAGAATAAAAATAATTTTCAAAAATTGAATTAAAAAATTGATTTTAAATTTTTTAAGAAATGATTGCCACTCCAACTTGCATTATGAATAAATAAATAAATAAAAATATAATTAAAAAATATATAAATAATATATAATTATTTGCATATTTATATTTATTATCTCATACTGTTGATGTTTTATATATAGGCCTGAATATATAACTTTTCCGAAAAAAGAATATATAACTTCAAAAATGAAAGATAGAATACCACATGTCTCACACTAACATCACAGAAAAAACAGCACTGAATGAATGAATGTACCAACGTTTTCACTGAACAACACAGGTGGCGCACTATGGAATGGTGAAAAGTATGTCGAGTCGAAGAAAGAGACTGGTTGATAATAGAACCAAAGTGAATATACAGTATATTCTTTACATCCACTTTGGGTAGAACGATCTTGAAAATTCGACAAGAATCCAAAAGCAGGAAAACGGCCTAGGCCTCAAAACGTACCACAGGTTCGGCCATATATGCTGTAGGTGTACTTGTAGATAGCACACCTAATGATGTGCTCTATATTGGCATTAATGGTTTTAATAATGTTGATTAACTGCGTACTTATTAGTTACGCACAGCGCCTACAGTATTACATGATATTTAATTCGGGGTTGAATGTAAATCAAATATTTTCACTCGTCCAGAAACCAACGTGGAATGACAATGAGTAACGCCAGTAACAAGACCTATAACTAAAAGTGATTAATATATAGTACATTGAAAACATTTGCAAAACAACTGCAACTACAGTGCAAACATTTGTTTCGTATGCTTACTGGGTTCATTAGAGATGGAGAAAAACAAACATCAAACAGTCATTAAAACATCAAGTCCGGTGTCTCGTTCTATTTTATCGGAATGCGAACCTATTTTGTTCTTAGGAAAACTTGTTGGTTATTTCCCAACATGGTTGAACCGCCAGTTGATACAAGAAGAACGCGAACCCACGGTAGTGGCCAAAATTTTCAGCGGACTTTATGGATGGGTTCCATTTCTTGTATTTCTGTGTGCAGCAATTTTTTGGTTCCGTTTTGTGTTCCTACTTGAAGAAGCAGAAGAAGAAGAAAAAGAAGACTACAGAACTTCGTTTCGAAAAACCAAGTTTTTGTTTTTAGCATGCACTGTCGTTTTTTACGCTTTGCTAATACCTGTACTATTCACCTTGAAAAGATGTGGACTAGTTTCCATTTGGAGAACATTGACAGTCGTGGACAATTTTTTAAAAGTGGACTTGCCAAACAAACCGATAAAAAAAATACGATATTATATTCCTATCGGTTACAGCGCTTCCATCGGTTTGGGAATCAGTGAACTTATTTTTTGTATTGCACATGATATTGATGGTTTTCCCGATATCATAGTTGAAATGATATTTCCCTTCTATTATATTGTGTTGAACGCAATCATTCTTTTTTTTTGTCATCTGCTGTCACTCTGTTTTCAAACTATTGGAATTCGCGTTCAAAACAACGAATCTGAATCGTTCTGGCAAAGTTGTACATTACGTCAACAAGTGAATGATGTATACGAGTTGATATCCAAGTTTCAAGATGTCTTTGGATTCATCATCTTACTTCAAGTCATATACGAATCGATAGTCGTTTGCATCACGTTTCACGACTTATGGAACTATCCAATCTTTTGGCGCATATTCTGTTTTCTTAAATGCATTATTTTCTTTGTGAGAATTTATCTGATTCTGGATGCTGGCGATAAACTAACCCAAAGCGTAAGTATTGTTATCTTTCATATTAAATACTTCGTTCTTGATTAATATACTGTATACAGTTTAAATAACGATGAATTTTGTTTTGTTTTTATGAATGGTTTCGATAAGCATCAAGATCTAATAGACATATTGTGCGATTTCAATAATGAGAATTTGCCTATCGCAACGCAAACTCAAGTAAGTTTTTTTCTTTTAAATCACTCAAGTGTTAATAATCGTATAATTACTGTATTGTTCTTCATTTTGGGCAAAGGTAAACTTTACTTTAAGAAAATTGTGTAATACTCCAGTTGACTTAAATGCTGCTGGGTTGTTCTCAATTAACAAGAAACAATTCACATCAGTAAGTTTATTGATATTACTTAATTTAATTATTGCAGCTATAAATGATTTTATTTTAATAATTGTATTGTTTCAGATAATTGGATTGATTATCTCTTACACTATAATCATGGAACAAATGAGCACGTCACCGATCTGTTTCAAGTGCGATGAAAATAGCAAGCCGAACCTTTCTTCAGTTTAGCACGTTGCAAAATGATACAAATTAAATTCTATGTTGGAAGCATAGCCTTAATGGTTATATTGTGCTTGAACGTTTAATATATATACTTATATAGAGTAGAATTTTCATGTCTTGTGTGATAACTTGTTTCTTCGTCCTAGGAAATTTATAAGAGGTGAGATGTATGTGAGGTATGTGATTTGGAGAGGCACATCGTCTGCAAGCTCATATGGCGCCCGAACTTTGTAAGAAGTAATGACAGTTACAGTTATTCAGGTTACCTTAAGGCAGGCAGCAAACTAGCATTTAATACCTCAATCGTTTTGAATGAGCATACAATTTGCATGACCAAAAAGAAGTGACGTTTCTCATGCTTGACGTCACATGCAAACAGCCAATTGAATCTTTGTATTGAAACTCTCATTTCCCCAAGTCTCAATGTTTTCTTGAGTCTTTTTAACAAGTAGATTCTGCGATTAAGTTTGCTAGCAAACTTAATCACAGACTTAGTCAAACTTAAGCAAATTTTAATTTAACTTAATCAGACTTAATCAGACTTCAGCAAACTTAATCACCACATGAATGGTGAACATATTTTCAATACATTTGGCGTTCAATGTGAAGAGACGTTCCATAGTTAAATGTTGGCGAAACTTGAAGAGATTGAAATGATCACACGGGATTGTATATTTGTCTACCACTTCATACTTACAGACACAATTATTCTCTTCTTTTGTCATGTTCTGATGCTTTGTTTTCAAGCTCTCGAAATTGGCGTTCAAAACCACCACGGAGATGAATTTCAATCGTTCACAAACAATTTACGTCGACAAGTGAACACTTTGTACAAACTGATATCTAGCTTGCAACGTGGTTATGGGTTCATCATTTTAATTCAACTCGTACATTCATCCATGCTAATATGCATCATGTTGTACGATGTATGGTTGTACGGATTTTCACTATTTAATAGGACAATCGACTTTTGTTGTTGTTTTTTTTCACTTTCTGAAGATGTTTCTGATTTTGGATGCTGGCGACAAACTAACTCAAAGTGTAAGTCTTATTATCTCTCATATTAAATGCACTGATATTATTTTACACATACAGTTAACTAATACGAAAATTGGTGTAATTTGATCTATTTTAGCATCAAATGTTATTAAACACATTGTGTGAGTTCAACGACGATACTTTGCCTACCGCAACACTAACTCAAGTAATAGTTTTCTTGTCACTAATGTTTCGATTGTAATTATTCTTGATAACTGCTAATGTTTTGTTTGTATTTTTGATACGGATAAAGGTGAATTTCATTATAACAAGATTGCGTAGTTGTCCAGTCGATTTAACTGCTGCGGGGTTGTTTTCAATTAACAAGAGAACCTGCGCAACAGTATGTGATCAATGATATTAATGTAAGCAATTCTCGGTTTACGAAAGAGTTCCGTTCCAAAACGTTGTTCGTTATATATTTTATTTTAACATAGGTTAAAATTAACTGAAAATTAAAAGTAAATGGAATCGATTTTAAGATAAGGATAAGTTCCAAATGAAAAATTAAATAAACAAAAAAAAACCGTGTTTTAAAAACCGTGTCAATAAACCGTGTTAATAAAATGTGTTTGTTGGTAGTTGAAATGTTTGTTGATTTTTTATAATATTATACATTTATTACCAATTTGTATTTATTTAAAAATCTAATTGTCATTAATCTAGCTCTGAATAAGTCCTGGATTAGTTGCTTGTGGTTTTTAAAACAAATTTTCAAGAGTAAGCTGACGGGCAGCATTTTTCGTCTCTCTGTGCAAACTTTTTTATTTATAACATAGTTTGTAAGCCAGAGCCCCGCAGTGGCCTAGTGGTTAGACAGCATCCACCTCCGATACTCTAGTTGGTGAGTTCGCCTCTCACTCATGCCTTGTGGATTAAGTTTAGGGTATGACACCAAGGATGCAGGTTTTGTCTGCGCTCAAGTTTCACATAGCATGATTGCGAAAGTTAAGCCTGTTATTCATTACATTTTTTTTTTTTTGACCAAACGTAGTAAGGTCTATGTTTCAAGAAGTAAGACGACATTGCATTTGTCTGTATGTGTGCAATAAATACAGTTGTGAATAAGTAGCATGTACAGTATTAGTATGAATCTTTGGTAATACAGATTGGTCGAGATTTTGTTTTTCTTTTTGAAACCTAAACTCCGCACTTAAATTCTGCCCGCCAATCTAATTTCAGAGTTTACTAAAATTGTCTACTTATTACTTAACACTACTTTTTAAAAATTCAAATGCAGTCGACAATAAACAAATCAGACCAGTTACAGTGATGCATAGGCTACATGTTAAATCATAGTGAACTGTCTCACTTTTTACACTTTTTGAATTAATGCTAACTGATAGATGTAACGTGTTGGTTCATTTCCTGCGGGTAAAAATCATCGGTCCAATGTATTACCAATACGTCATAAATTTCTTTGTGTCTCGTTGCGGAAGTACAGGGTGTTTTTTTTATGTAAGAGTACCGCTTTCTTTTTGAATGACTTTTGAACAAAACATTTTAAATTTAATATTTTTCTACATACTATTTATTCAATGAATGACAATTTATGAAATTTGATATCGGCTATATGGTTGCTTCTCTGGTAGCGCTGCAAATATGGGCTCTCTCGAACCATATTTTTCATTACGTTTGACCACACTTGTTGGTGATTTGTTAAATTTCGTCGCCAATGTTTAGCTTAAGCTGTTGAATGATAGTCAGTTTGTTAGAGTAAATTCTTTGCTTTAAATAGGCTCAAGAAAACAAATTTTGACGCGTTCAAATCAGGCAAAAAACATGACCTATCGACATCACCAGATTTTGACGTTATTCGGCCTGATCAGCACTTTCTCTTACAGCGCCAATGTTTTCATCATTGACGTTTCGTTTCAATAGAATATTTTTATCATTAAAACACATTGTTGAAGGGTCAAACTCTCCATTATGAATTGTCAGTATTCAAACTAAATGGCTGTCAAGTCACAAATGACAGCAAACGCGAAAGTTAGGAATAGCTATTCTGAATCACTATGTATAAATAAAATGCTTAAAGCTTAAACATTTATTTACTTTTGATAAATAATCTAAATTTTTACTTTTGATAGCAAATGTCACTCGAACAAAGACGTAGGCCTAATTGTATCCTGGAATGTTGATTATGATGGATTAAAATTGTATGAAGATCTTCATTTCATTAGTGTTTGATTAGCTTTGTAATAATTAATGATAAACGTTACGCCCATAACGTTAGGCCTACTTGAGAGTTGAGCATTAACCATACCGGGTACATGTTTATGTGAACAAGTTTTCTCATATGGGAAAAATAATTTGTGTGTTTTTGTGTGTGCATTCACCAGCACTCACTGCAAAGCTAGACATTAGAGTGCAGACTATTCATTTCGGATGTTCCCAGAGTTGATTACAGACAATTTGAACTAAGTATCAAACAATTAGGATGCCTCCAGCACCTTCTGTTTTAAGTGAATTTCAGCCATTTTTATTCTTGGGGAAACTCGCTGGTTTTTACCCAACATGGCTGAACCACCATCATTTGGAACAAAAACACAAACTAACATCAATAGCCAGAATTTGCAGTGGAATTTATGGGTGTGTTTTATTTATAATTTTTTTTATTGCAGCACTTAGCTGGTCTTGTTTTGAAATGATTTTCATTCCATTTAAACCTGGACCATTGATCGACAGAAGTGCTCTCGAACAAACTAAATTTTTGTTAACACTTGGCACTGGGTTTTTGTACGCTGTGCTGGTACCTTTATCTTTCATTACTAAAAGACGTACCATAGTCGCATTTTGGAGAAACTTGAAAATTATGGATGATCTTCTGAAAGCGATGTTACCGAACGGAACGATTCGGAAAATAAGGTGGTACATTCCAATTGGTTGGTGCACATTACTCGGCTTGTGGATTGGTGAAAATGTTGCTGATTCAATCGCTAAAATTTGGACAAATTATTGGCTTTTGAAACTTATTATAGCAGTATCGATATTTTGCTTTTACTACATTTTCTTGGATGCCACCATTCTCTTTTTTTGTCAACTGTTGTCACTTTGTTTCACAGCACTCGAAAATCGTATAAGTAATCACAAACTTGAATTTCGAATGTTTCGACAAATCTGCTCATTTCGACGTCAAGTGAACTCTGTATATGATTTGATATCCAAATTTCAACGTGGTTTTGGATTTATCATTTTACTTCAACTTTTACATGTATCGATGTTAATATGCATTTTACTGCACGACATATGGACCTATGGACCATTTGCTAGTCTATGCATGTGTTTACGTTGTCTTTTCTTCTTTCTGAAAATGTTTCTGATATTGGATGCGAGTGACAAACTAACACAAAGCGTAAGTCTAACTGTCATTTATATAGTATAAGAGTGGCATAAAACTACCATAATCATTCGTTTTCTTTCTGTGTAACTTGTGGTGGTGGGTTTCGATCCCTGAACTAGCTAGGAAACTAGCCAAAGTCAATCCAAAATCCGAGTTCATTTCTGGACAGCTGATACGATGGTCAGAGAGGCCCTGTGATATGACCCTAAATACGCTACAACCGCCAGGTTGCTCACAACAGAAATCCAGCTTTATCCTTGCTCTGTGTATGTCCAACCGTTACCTTTCATTGTCTTCCAGTCATCTTACAATACAGACTCCCCGATTCCCAGGCTGCCGATCATTTTGATAGCAGCCTGTCAAAAGAAGCAGTTAAATTACAACATAATATATCTAATTAGCTATTTAAAAAGTGCAAGAAAGTATGATTGTTGGAAGTTTTTACATCAGATGTTAATAGTAATATCGGCTGAATGACCACTGCCTTTTTGTTCGCAAAATGTGCACTCTTCACGGTGTTTTTCATTTAATTTCCCAATATTTCAGGAGGTAATGCATCTTAATAATATCCGATGGGTTCTATGATTTGATAGATTATTGGCATGCACTTTATCTTTGAGGCAGCCCAAAGAAACAAATCTGGAACATAAAAACTCTTTAAGAATTATACTTTGTTTCACCGGTTAGATCGTTCATTTATTAAATTTTGTTCTAAAGCTGAAGAAAAACAAATGAATTAGTTTATTTTGCGCCACTCTGTACTGTCTTTATTTTATTATATACAGTACCAGTGTAGGATAACGTTAATATTAAACCTGTGTTTACTCGTCAATTTATTATATTTTAGTTTTAACATGTAATTTCTACTTTTGTAAATATGTTTGTAGATTACCAAGTTAGCTAGCGCCATCGGGTACTAACAAAAAATGAAAACTTTCATACTGGGTGTTTGCAATAAATGTACTATTTTTCAATTGATTATAACTTTGTGACCATGGTGGTATGTAAAACGCAATTGCAATAACTCATGCATGAGTTATTTACAGATGGCGTCGGTGTGGCCTCGAACAACTTTAACGGCTGCAACAACTTTTTCTGCGATTTTTGGACCTTTCCTTTCATTCGCGTTAGCTCACTCAAGGTTATTATAAAACTAACCTTGGCTCACTATAGTTCGCAACATGGGGCTTCATATGGCAGTATGAGCATAGACTAAAGAGTTAGAGTTTATAAAACTCTTTATCTGTGGTATGAGGCTGCATGCGCAGCACTTTTGCTCGATATTTCGCAGGATAGCAGACGCTTTCAGCATATGTGTTGTAAAGAAATTCTCTATTTGTACGATATCATTCACACATAATTACGTTATTGTTTGTTTTTTTTGTTGTTTTTTAATATTGAGCCAGGGTCTCATTTTACACAATTAACAATGTTAACATTCAACATTAGCAAATCACAGAATTAAAATAATAACAAATAAAACACATGGATGTTCATTTATTAAGTCGATCGAACGGCGGTACATTTATTGCAAACACCCTGTATTATATATTTAATATATACGTTTGCAATAATATTGAATTTACTTTGTTGTTTATTATTTATATTAGCATCAAAGTTTATTAAGTAAACTGTGTGATTTCAATAATGAAAATTTATCAACGGCAACGCAAACTCAAGTAAGTTCTCGTTCATCACTCTTTTTTTACTCAACCTGATTCTCAACACAGTACAGAAATTAAATATTTTTAACGTCCGTTCTTTTATAGGCATCTATAAAAATAGCTAATCATTTGATTGTATTTTCTTTATTATACTACATCAAGGTGAAATTCACTTTATGGAAATTGCGTTGTTGTCCAGTCGAAGTAACTGCTGCTGGGCTGTTTCCAGTAAACAAGAACACTTTTACAGCTGTAGGTTATTAATAATAACAATAGCATGATTAACTAAGAAATTGATAATAAATGTTTATATAAAGATGTTTTGGTACTTTGGATTAGATGTCCGTTCCTCTGGTAGCGCTAGCCGGTAGGGCCTTGGAATGTGTCATGAATCGTTGTGATCACGATACTTTAAAAAATGAAATTCAAGTTTGTGATGACAAGCCACTAGGTCTGGTAAGTCCGCTTCAACTTTTTGCCCGGTCTTGGCACTAGCCACTAACCTAACCTAGTGACCTGTCATCATAAACTCACTTCGATCGATCACGCATGCAAAATCCCAAATAAGAGCTACTGGCAATGCGCCACATGCGGGACGGGCATTTGATCCAAAAGTACCGATACCTATAGTTATCTTCTTTTTTTTGTCAGATTACTGGATTGATTATCTCTTACTATATAATCATGTTACAAATGAGCACACCACCATCGACGTGGTATTCCGATTTCGATTACAATTCAAGTAGTAGTAGTGAACACTACTACGAATGAAATTAGCTAATTATGATTTAACTTAATTATGTATTATAAAATTGATATAAAAAAAATGATGGTTTATTAATAATTTCAATGTTACAATTATTGCAAAATCAGAACTCTCACCCATATGTCGCAGTGCGCTGTTATTTACTCCTTAATGATAATGACTATGAAAATAACTATTTAACTATATACATGTTAAATCTATTATCATAAAATAACACGTAATAAATATGGCTGTAAATTGCTTAATGTGTGGTATACATTTATTGGGTGATTCTTGAACTATTTATACACATTTCTGCAAGATTTTTTTTATTGCATAATAGCCACTTTATTTTCAACAAGTTTGAAATAATTGTTATCGGCAATGTATAAAATCTAGGAATTCTATACTATGCCAGTTAATTGCAATTCTGGTTTAAGCAATGTATACAATTAACATTGAAATTGTTACGTAATACAAAAGTTTAGGTTACGTTTAAATTAACGCTTAATTTTTTTTTTTATTGAGGAAATGTTGTTAACTAACCTAAACAAAACTAAACAATCTATACAAGATGTTACAGTCATACCTCGCCAAACCGCCACCATTGGTCCTGGACAAAAGTGTGGCGGTGAGTGAATTTTATGCTCAGATTTGAGTAAACTTTCTTGCTAAAAAATTTCATTTTTTTCAATCCATCCTCCCCTCCTCATGTCTGATTATTCTCAAAATGTCAACTATGGGATCCCGACTAATTTTCTTGACAAAAAAGACTCGAAAAATGTACTGATTGCTGACTTGCCGAGAAATATCTTGTTTTTGAATTTTTCTGACTTTTCCGTTTGACATTTTCTCATTTTGGCGGTTTAAACGAATGAATGAATGATTATATGAATACAGTAAATTAGATGTTTCTGATGTTTAAATGGAATAGGCAAAACGTTTTGTACATTTTAACATTTTTGGGTTTTGTGAAAGTTTGTAAAATACTGTATATAAAAAAAATGTAATTTGTTAAAAAAAAAAATTAAAGATAAGTTAATCAACGAAAGTTATTTTAACTCAACTCATCCGTGAGAAATTTCTTCACCCGTGAAGAACTGTAGCGGGAGAGAAGATTAACAAAATTTTGTTTGCTGATAAGTAAAATTTAAAACTTTTTTTTCTCATTTATGTGAATTTTTTGCTGTTAAGTAAAATTAAAATAGCATTTTTTCTTTTATTTATGCAAATTTCTTGTGTAAGTTTTTGTAACGTCTTGTAGCTCATTACTGATTTTTTTTGTAATGGTTTGATGATTTTTAGAAATTCTATAGTTTTAAGACAATTTTTATTAATTTGTAAAGATTTCTTGGTATAGTTTGCTAATTTCTGAACTTGTAATGAAAATTACCAAAAAATACTGAAAATGCAAGAATTGTATGTATTTTTTTATTTTTCATTTTAGATGAAACTAACCCAATGAGATTAATTGTAGAATACAATAAGTTGTTAATTCATGAACATTTTTCATAAACTATTTTGTGATTAGAAGTAGCCCCGTGCCATGCACGGGATGCGGGATTCATGACGTGTTGAGGACGTCACCCGATGGGTGATTAACATAAATTTAGATCACGTAGGTGCTGGGCTTTACTAAATGTTCATGACCACAAGAGCTGGTGTTTTCTTATTATGTAGCACGTTTCCAGTTAATTCTGAGAGTGTGAAACATATAAGTTGAAGATACTATTATTTTAATTGTATTAAAGGAATTGCCGAATTGTGAAACATATAAGTTGAAGATACTATTATTTTAATTGTATTAAAGGAATTGCCGAATTGGCGATATTTGCCGATATTTTAAAAATAAAGGTCCCAAAAAATATGTATAAACCCTATATAAGGCATATTGTAAGAAATTAAATGTAGTTTTTTTTTTTTATTTTATGAAGACTTCATTATTTATTTGATTTTATATTTCCGAAATTTTGGGTGTTTTTGAGGTGTTTTTCAGGATACCACCCTCACATAAATCTAATAATAACCGTAGTTTAGTTATCTTGGAACTGGAGATATTCCAAGATTTCCAATAACTTGGGCAATTTGTTTTACTGGATGTATTGTTAATTTTTTTTTATTGTTCTTAACTCACTTAACCTACAGATTATGATATGATCTCAGTTTAGTTTAGATAACAACAATAAAAAAGCAGTCAACAACCAATCAAGTGAAATAAATTGCTTCAGCCATTAGCGCTTTAAGCGAAGCATTAGTAGCTGACTTAAAAGTAGCCTTATTTTGAATTAAACTGATTTACTATTTATAATTGTTCATGAAGTTTTAAAATTGTATTTTGAATTGAAAATTAGAGAAGTTTGGATTTGGTTTCAGAATTAATATCTTTATGTTGTCAATACCTAGTAAGAGATGGCGACACAAGTACAGAATTTTCCTGCATTTATTCATTTGGTGGAGATGGAGTCCAAGTTTGAAACTTTGGTTTGAACTTGGTTACTGGTTTGTTGGGTTGTTTTGTTTTTACTTATTATTAGTAAGTTAATGCTTCATTGAATGATATTAATGGAATATATGTTTATTATAGTATTCGGTAAATAAACGACAAGATGTATTTCACCGATACAAGCATTCTTAGTGAAGTAGTCTATGTTAAAACAAGATGAACTATTGTCAACTTTATACTTTGTCAACTTTATACTTTGTCAACCTATGTACTTTGTCAACTTTATACTATTGTCAACTTTATACATTGGTGAGTACATGTATTCTGCATTCGATTTATAACTTGTGAAAATAATACAAGTGTTGTTATTTAATTGAAGATCATTTGGTGTGGGATTTCATGTTTCATTTCATGCTCTATATGACCACTAAAAGTTAGGAATAGCTATTCTGAATCACCCTGTATAAATGTAGTGAAATGCTTAAAGCTTAAACGTTTATTCACTTTTGATAAATAATCGAAATGTTCATTTTTGATAGCAAATGTCACTCGAACGATGACGTAATTGTATCCTGGAATGTTGATTATAATGTATTAAAATTGAATTATTATGGGACGAAGATCTTTATTTCATTAATGTTTGATTAGCTTTGTAATAATTAATGATAAACGTTACGCCCATATTGTTAGGCCTACTTGAGAGTTAAACATTAACCATACCGCGTACATGTTTATGTGAACAAGTTCTCTCATATAAAAAAAATAATTCTTGTATTTTTTGTGTGTTTGGCATTTGTGCATTTACGAACACATACTGCAAAGCTAGACATTAGAGTGCAGACCATTCATTTCGGTTGTTCCCAGAGTTCGACTACAGACAATTTGAACCAAGCATCAAACATTTAGGATGTCTTCAGCATCTTCTGTTTTAAGTGAATTTAAGCCATTTTTGTTCTTGGGGAAACTCGTTGGTTTTTTTCCAACATGGCTGAACCACCATTATTTGGGGCAAGAGCACCAACTAACATCAACAGCCAGAATTTGCAGTGGAATTTATGGGTGTTTTTTATTTATAATTTTCTTTATTGCAACACTTATCGGGTTTTGTTTTGAGATTGTACCTAAACCTGGACCAATGTTTGACAGAAGTGCTCTCGAAAGAACTAAATTTTTGTTAACACTTGGCACTGGGTTTTTGTACGCTGTGCTGGTACCTTTATTCTTTATTAGTAAAAGACGTACCATAGTCGCATTTTGGAGAAACTTGAAAATCATGGATAATCTTCTGAAAACGATGTTACCGAACGGAACGATTCAGAACATAAGATGGTACATTCCAATTGGTTGGTGTACATTACTCGGTTTGTGGATCGGTGAAAATGTTGCTGATTCATACGTTTCAATTTGGACAATATATAAGCTTAGGCTTTTGAACCTCATTATAGCAGTATCGATATTTTGCTTTTACTACATTTTCTTGGATGCAACTATTCTCTTCTTTTGTCAACTGTTGACACTCTGTTTCCAAGCACTCGAAAATCGTATAAGTAATCACAAACCTGAATTTCGAATGTTTCGACAAATCTGCACATTTCAACGTCAAGTGAACGCTATATATGATTTGATATCCATATTTTAACGTGGTTTTGGATTCATCGTTTTACTTCAAATTTTACATGTATCGATGTTGATATGCATTTTACTGCACACCATATGGTCCCATGGACGCTTTTCTAGTCTATTCATGTGTTTACGTTGTCTTTTCTTCTTTCTGAAAATGTTTCTGATAGTGGATGCGAGTGACAGACTAACACAAAGCGTAAGTCTAGCTGTCATTTATATAGTAAAAGTGGCGTAAAATTACCATAACCATTTGTTTTCTATGTAACTTGTGGTGGTGGGTTTTGATTCCTTAGCTAACTAGGGGACTAGTAAAAGTCAATCTACCATCCGAGTTCAATTCTCGCTGAAACTCTGGTCAGAGCCCCTGTGACCGTAAACACGCTACATCCGCCAGGTTGCCTGTACATTTAATTTCCCGATATTTCAGGAGATAATGCATCTTAATAATATCGGATGGCCTCTATGATTTGATAGATTATTGGCATGCATTTTATCTTTGAGGCAGCCTAATCTGGAATATTAAAATATACCCAAACAAGTCTGGAATATTAAAACCCTCTAAGAATCGTACTTTGTTTCACCGGTTAGATCGTTCATTTATTAAATTTTGTTCCAACGTTGCAGCAAAACAAATGGATTAGATTTTGCGCCACCTTGTATTGTTTTTATCTTATTATATACAGTACCAATGTAGAATAACTTTAATATTAAACCTGTGTTTACTTACATTTTTATTAATTCTAACATGCAATTTCTTCTCTTGTAAATATCTCTTGTAAAACGCACTCGAACGATGCATGAAATGCAGGACTGCAGGAGTTATTTGCAGATGGAGTTGGTGTGGTCTCGAACAACTTTAACGGCTCTAACAACCTTTCTGCAATTTTGGGATCTTTCCTTACTTTCGCGTTAGCTCTCTTAAGTTCGCAGCATGGGACTTCACATGGCAGTCAACATTGGAAAATTACAGCATTAAAATAATAACATGTGAATCACATGGATGTTTATTTATTAAGTCGATCGAACGACCTATTTAAAAAGCGGTACATTCATTGCAAACACCCTGTATTATATATTTAATATATACGTTTGCAATAATATTAAATTTACTTTTTTGTTTATCATTTATATTAGCATCAAAGTTTATTAAGTAAACTGTGTGATTTCAATAATGAAAATTTATCAACGGAAACGCAAAACTAAAGTAAGTTCTCGTTCATCACTCTTTTCTTACTCAACCTGCACAACCTACTCAAACTCTTTCTCAATACAGTACGGTAATTGAATATTTTTATCGTACATTCTTTTATATAGCATCCATAAAAAAATAGCTAATTATTTTGTAATAATTATTGAATTGTATTTTTTTAATATACTACATCAAGGTAAAACTCACTTTATGGAAATTGCGTTGTTGTCCAGTCAAAGTAACTGCTGCTGGGCTGTTTCCAGTAAACATGAACACCTTTACAGCTGTAGGTTATTAATAACAACAATAGTATAATTAACTAAGAAATTGGTATATATATAAAAATATTTTGGTACTTTGGATTAGATGCCTGTCTCTCTTGTGGCATGTGTCATCGATCGTCGTGATCGTGAACTTTGAAAAATGAAATTTAAGTTTATGATGACAAGCCACTGGGTTTGGAAAGTTCGCTTCAACTTGAACGTTTGTCCGGCCTTGACACTAGCAACTTACCTAACTTAATGGTCTGTCATCACTCATATAAACACACATCGATCGATTACGCATGCAAGGTTCCAAATTAGAGCTACTGGTTAGCGCCGCATGCGGGACGGGTATCTGATCCAAAAGTACCGATACCTATATTTTTCTTCTTTTTTTTTGTCAGATAACTGGATTGATTATTTCTTACTATATAATCATGTTACAAATGAGCGCACCACCGTCGACGTGGTATCCCCGATTACAATTCAAGTAGTGAATACTACAACGAATGAAATGCATCGTTCAAAAGCAACTTGCATTGCAAATTGCAAGCATATTAATAAAAAAATTTCTAGTTATTTTAAGAATAGTGATTAGTCGCCTTTTTTTGTGACCGGCTTCTGACTATAGTGTTATTGTTTTCATTTTTATCTTTTGTTTTGTTTTTTTTAGTTTGATTTTTTTGTGTTTATGTAATGTGTCCTGTGTTGTCAAACGATTTTATTTTGGAACGGTCTCAAATAAATTTAATCTAATCTGAAATTAGCTAGGCTTAATCATATATTATAAAATTGATGAAAAAAAATTATGGTTTTTCATTATTATGTTTATTAATAATTTCAATGTTACAATTATTTATACAGTTACAATTATAGAACTCTCACTCATATGTCGCAGTGTTGTTAGTACTCTTTAATGATAATGACTATAAAAATAATTATTATATGTTAAATCTATCATCAATTTTGATCATAACACGTAATAAATACAGTTGTAAATTGCTTAATGTGTGGTATATATTTCTTAGGTGATTCTTGAAGTATTTATACACATTTCTGCAAGATATTTTTTATTGCATAGTAGCCACTTTATTTTCAACAAGTTTGAATGAATGTTACCGGCAATATATAGACTCCAGGCATTCTATACTATGCCTGTTAATTGCAAATCTTGTTTAAGTAATGTATGAAATTATCAAATTAACCCTGAAATTGCTACGTATTACAAAGAGGTTACGTTTATATTTACGCTTATTTTTTTTTATTGAGGAAATGTTGTTAACTAACCTAAACTAAACAATCTATACAAGATATTACAGTCAAACTTCGTCAAACCTCCACCATTGTTTCTGGACAAAAGTGTAGCGGTGAGCGAGTGTGGCGGTTTAAAGGGGATCAAGTTTTATGCTCATATTTGAGTAAATTTTCTTGCTAAAAATGTCTCCTTTTGTTTTCAATTCAATCTCTCAAAATCGTGTTGCGAAATTGAAAGTCAGAGAAGTTTGTATTTGGTTTCAGAATTAATATCTCTATGTTGTCAATACCTAGTAAGAGAGGGCGCCGCAAGTATCAAATATTTTCTGCATTTATACATTTGGTGGAGATGGAGTCCAAGTTTGAAACATTCAATTACTGGTTTGTTGGGTTGTTACTTATTATTAATAAATTAATGCTTTATTGAATGATATTAATGAAATGTTTGTTTATTATAGCATTTTATAAACAAACGACAAGATGTATTTCACCGATACAAGCATTCTTAGTGAAGTAGTCTATATGAATACAACATGAACTATTGTCAACTTTATACATTGGTGAGTACTTGTATTCTGCATTAGATTTATAACTGGTGAAAATAACACAAGTGTTACTATATTTAATAGAAGATTATTTGGTGTTGGTTTTTGCTGTCTGGTAAAGTTATTGACATTTCAGAGTGCTCACTGGTTAATATTGTGTTAATTTTATTTTTTAATACTATATTTTTAAATATTTTATTTTTAAATACTATATTTTTAAATATTTTATTTTTAAATACTATATTTTTAAATATTTTATTTTTAAATACTGCTCCATCAAAATTGATTTTAATCTTAATCTAAATTTGTGTTGTTTTTATTTTAAAACTGGCTTCTTTCTTGTTTGAAAGACATTTTGGTTCTTGTGTATTAACCACTAGCCATCGGTATCAGAGCGTCACATGTGACATGTCTATAGTGTAGGTTTGTTAAAACAAACAAAGGTGTATTTATTTTATTTAAAAAGTCCTTTGTTTCTTTTAACCAACTTAAACAGCTATACCCATTACCCATAAACACTAGTTCAGGCTAGTTAAAAACAATACTCACATGCCGCTCTCCTGGCAATGGCTAGTCGTTAATACATAAGTACATAACACATGGTACATATTACATAACATCACCTAACTAACTTGAATTATGGATAACATACTGTTGTAAAATAATATATAGTATAATAAACAGGTGAGTACCATATCAGATGTGCTGAACAAAACTAGCGTGTTTGTTAATCATCATCAGATGTGTTGATTATTGGTAGCTGATTCCAAGAGGAGTGCTGATTCTAATATATTGGTTAAGAAAATTAGAACATTTATAGAACATTAATTTTTAAAGAACTGATTAAGAAAGTTTAATGTTTTAAAGAATTGATTAAGAAACTTTAATGTTCACTAGACCTAATGTAACTAGTACAACATTTTTCAAAGTATCATCCTACGACTTCTTAATCACTAGTGTTTGCTAATCCGCTAGTGTAAGTGTGGTTACCTGTTGATTAGTAGTAAATTATAAATTGTTTATATGCTCTAACTATTAGTTTAGATTTTAAGGCAGTGAAAATTTTATACCATTAGCAAGATTTTAATCTTTTTTTTTGTAATTAAACCTACATAGATATGTAGACCCAACTTGGTTTATATATTGTATCAGATGGTGTGTGCAGTGCATGAATAGCTTGTTTAAAGGTTATGCAACTGCATGCTCAAGACATATTGGTAATACCAATTACTTGCAACACAGATGTAGCCGATAAATCATAATAATGATTTGATACTTGGTTTAGTGAAATACAGTGTGTCAATCACATGAAACTATATGCTGATAAAAGAGAGATAAGATCTGGACATGAACTCGTTTTTTCCAATTACCAACCAAGCACTGTGTAAATTGGAACACTACTTTACCAGATAACTGATGACTGCTAGTGAATTAATGGTCGAATTTCATCAATGATCTAATTAATGAAGATAAACTTGTGTACTATGAAGAATTCTTTGAATAACGGTCTTTTTAAAAAAAGTTTGCCTAAGATGACGGTTTCTTTTGTGTCACACATTAGAGAGATACTATATTTCCATTTTTTATACTGTATATATATACTTATTTTTATTACCCCCTGAAAAGTCTAACCTCAGTGTTGTGAGGGGCACAATGCTCGAGGCAGTGAATGATCAGCAGAAACAGCATGTGTGTAAATCACAGGCCATGTTTGTTTTTCCGAGACAAGAACTGCCACTGGCTTCTTCCTTCTCCATTTCACTCCCTCTTTATGGATGAGTGGCCTTAAGGGATCCGATGCTACTAGTCCCCACGTTGGGTTCAAGTAAAAGGGAGATATCAAATTTCCATTTTTATCTAGTCATCTTCCCTTTTCACTTCATCGCTTATCCCAATTTCTGGAATTCGGAAAATTTTGGGATTCAAGATTAGTAGGGAAGTTTATCTTATTTAGTTCAGCTTGTGAATAAAATATATGTTCTAGTTCTAGTATAGTATATTTATATGTACTCCACTCTACCACAGAAGGTTTCAGCTCTTTGGCGTTTCGCTTGTTTGAGTTTCTTTAATATGACGGTTTTCAATTGATCTTTTAAAATGACCTGGAAGCATTTGTTTAATGTATTAGGTGCAATGATACCTTCCTGACCTTCGACGCATAATTTTTAGCAAATGAACAATACTTGCTAAAATATTAGTGCAAGAAGTGCGAAGTAACCCATAGACTGCAAGGCAAGTTCAGATATTTAAACGCGTTTTTCTCGAGATTGTACAAATGTTACTTAACACCCTATTACCTATTATACCAGGCCTTCGCTTCGATTATATCTGTTTGTTTATGTTTGGCGGTAGTGCTGCTTTTTTGTGGTTTTTAGCATCATGCATGTGTGCATATTCATTTTGCTTTTTTTTATGGGTTTATTGCGCATATAATAAGCCTATATGATGCTCATGTTGTTTAGAACAATCTGTAGTTCATTTTGCAATATTTGTAGCTCATATTACTTTGCGACAATCGTTCATTGTTTTAACCTCGGCCCTGTTTTAGACATGTTGCTTAGCAACATTCCTTCATTGTTGAGAGAGGGTACTTCACTAAGACAGTGATTCAGCATGGACAGTAATGATTGGATAGCGTCAACATGTTAGCGGGCCTTTATATGCAGTTAGTTGAAAATGGGAAGAAAAAAAGTTTTATTTTTCTCACCAATTTTTCGTTTCTAAGTGGGGTCTGGAATGGAACCTAACCCGCTCTATGAGCCTACTTCAGTTAATTGACACTTTTACATTTAGCTACTCTATGTAATACATTGTAATATCTACATATTTTGAATGTGTAGATACTGCACATTGACATATTCAGTAGTAATTCGGTACAGGTTGGGGTAAAAACTGACGCCAGTTTACAAAGAGCAATTTCTCATGAACCGCTTAATCTAGGCAAGTATAAAATAATTACAAGAAATCTCAATTCATTATTATTTCGATGATATATCACTATGCTATGGCTTCCATAGTTTGCCAGCAATGGCTACACGAAATGCAAGTATCTTCAAAAAAAAAGTTATAAAATGAGTTAATAAGTACAAGGCAAGTTCAGTGCATAACTGTTCAGTAGTGCAAAAGTGAAAAATGAGTGTTAAAATGATGCGGGGTCAAGTTTGTGATACGACTAACATACAGCTTTTCTGGTGTAGATTTACAGACCGAATCCGGAAAAACGTACTGTTGCAATTATGCATCCTGGAAGCTCACTTCAGACAAAAAGACAGAACAAGCACTTAATTTTACAACTTTTTTAAAGTACTTTATTTTCGCATGGCCTAACCAAACTATGCAAGTCATAGCATAATATCTTTAAAAAGGTATTGAATTGAGCTTTCATGTTATAGTTTTAAATTTTGTCTAGCATGAATAGTTCATGAGAAATCGTTATTTGAAAATTGGTGAGTTTGTTTAGCCCACCCGGTATGCAGTATGTAGTATTTGCCGTCAGGTAATACAAGAACTCGGTGAACACGAAACGAACCACTTGGTGTTTGGTGTTTGTTTTAAATTTGTTCGAAAGTAATAATATATAAATATACTATGCGTTTGCTTCAGTTTGTTGATTTTGAATTTCAAGAGATTTTATCAAAGCCATTAACTCGATTTCAATGAATATATGTGTCAAGAACTGTGGAACTGTTAACCAACTTAAATAGATAACCGACTTGGATGACAACGACTATTAACTTCATCTACAACTTCATTTATATTTTATTTATTTCTTTTTTTATGTTTTGAGGAAATAGTTTTGATTTTTTTTTGTTGATTCCCGATGTTGGTGGCAGGCCATTATCGTGTACTCTCTCAGCATCGCCTTCTTCTTGATGGTGCATTCGACTGGTGGGAGACGATTTACGTGAGAAAGTGCATTAGAGAGAAGCCTTCCGTATTCGTTGTCTAAAAGCAAAGGCAAAACGTTGTAAGGCAAGATTTACTGGGCAGTATATCCACATTCAGCAGCCAGAGTGCATTGGGAGTCACCATTTGCATCCGCGTTATGTACCAACTGCTAGGTGCCTTTCTTCTCTGTATCGCAGCCAGATTTTTCGCACTAGGTGGTGGTGTAATTCCTTTCCGAAAAGACCTGTGGCGCATTCAAATGAAGCTGCGAGGGGCCAGGTCGATGGTCTTCCGAGGAAAATGGCATGACTGATGATGATCATGCTGCTAGAGTAAGGGAAACTATTGCAAATAATTTTCGGATGGTAATAAGTAGCCAATACCGGCCAAAGACATACTTTAGTGTTAGGCCAATGGATCGGGGTATTACGGTGGTTGGTGTCTGTTTTTTTGTGTGTCTGTTTTTTAAAACATGCAAATGGATTTTGCTTTTGTTTCATTTTTCCACTCCATCTTCTTCCGCTGACAGACTCACGTGAGCTATGTTGAAATGATGTAAGGTGCTTGTAATGCTACCCATTTTGAATCCATCGGGAAGACAGGCCGAATAGTGATGTATGACTCGCGCATCTCGTTTTGAATATTTATTTCAGCGTTAGCGGAGTTGATCGTCCTACTTTTCGTTTTGAAAAATATATATTTTCTCATTCATGCTGCGTAGAGAATTTATTAGACTGGATTCCCAAAACAGTATCTTAGTAATCAGTTGCATTATGTGCTTTGATGTATGAAAAATAGCTTCTGATTATGCTGAATTACATTTGTTATTCAAACTTGCCAGCTATATACAGTAGTTAATGTTGCAAGAGCTCAGGGTGAAAGGTTACTGCTGAATTTGAACTGGGTCTTACATATACAGTATATCTTGGTGTGGGTTGTCCTAATTGGTTAGTGCAAAATACCGGTATGGTAAGATACTATGTTATGGGCTTAAGATTGTGAATTTTGAGCTCGACTTAAAGTGTTAAATTATTTCTGAATCGTGTCACTTGTCATATTTTCAGACATGCAGAATGGGTGTGTATGTGTAATTTAAATTTGTTCGTTTGAACTCACATAATCCGGTGCCATATTTGATTCTACCTTGTTTTGGCTATAATGATGAAATAATCCTGTATAGGAAAACCTTTATAATCCGGTTTAACCAAACCACTTTTTAAAAATTGTAACTGCATTGGTACATTTAATAGCGTTTCTAAATACCGTACTTAATGCAATCACTGTTGATGCTTTACATGTACAATGGTTAGTCTACAATACAACTCTCTATATGGTCACTATTCATAGAACGTGTAAAACAGTTAGGGCCTACTCCTTTTTATTGAAATGTTATTTATATAGTTCTTCGTTCGTGGTTCTTGGAGTAATGTAATTTTTTGTCTTGATTAGTAGTATGTTTTTAATTAGGTAATACAAATATGGTCATACACCCGCAATGCTAGTTGAATTTCCTATTTGCAATTTTTTAGTATTGTACATTGGGTCGGTAATTTGTTAGTTTTCATGAGTATCTTATTTCCAATTTGAGAAATGTGTTAAAAAGCAAATGATAAATAATTTTGCTTGAACTGTCCACCAACACTTGTCTATAATAGCTACGTTCACGTTGGACGCTTTTTTGCTAAAAACGCTCATAAACGTCCAAAGATAGTCGCTAAGTCTCCTTAATTTACATAGAACCTATATTGGTTATTGGCTATATTTGGACGTTTATGAGCGTTTTTAGCGAAAAAGCGCCCAACGTGAAGCTTTGATCTTTCTTTACTAGATGGTATTACCATAGACTAAAGAGATAGTAAGTAATACTATAGAAAGTAATACTTTCTCCATAGTTATTTTCGGCTATCGATGGTAGTGTAATCGAGACTCATTCAACGAGTTTAATTGTGCAGGGCTGTAGGTAAACATACACAATCCTCGTTATGACAAAAAAAAGTCATTGTACGAACAGTATTTTAGGTATACGTAATTTTCAGCATGCTGTGAAGCCGCTTGTGGCGCTAGTGTTGACATTTGTGATTGATCGTTGTGATTCCACATCCCACTTGTTTCAGCAAGGAATTTGCCTAACCTAGTGGAATGTAGAAACAACGATCTTTCACAAATGCCAGCATTAGTCAGCAGCGATACAAGTGGCTTCACAGTTAACTGAAAAAAATACAGTCCCTAATTTGTGCAGAATTTTCGGAAGTCTCCCTCTTGACACACATTTTATAAAAAAATAAATCAGCTCACATGATGGACATAAGATAACCTCTATATCATTACAAAATTCACTCACTTTTAGTCCAGTCGTTTCTTTTCTTATTCTGTAGTTCGCTTCTCACTTGTGCCATGTGGATTCAGAGTAGGGTCTGACACCACTGGGGCAGGTTTTCTCGGGGTTCTCCCGTTTTTTCCTGCATTATAAAAAAACCTTGTTCCATCTTCATCATCCTTATCTTATAACCAGTTCTGTATTTCTGATTTCAATAAAGTCTTAGAGCCAAATGACATACTGTATAGCTGTAAGGCCAGTCGGTGCCCTCGTTAAACTCTTATACCTACGTACCTCTTTTCTTATCATGTTTCGTTTAAATTCGACAGTGAGACATGTTCCCTTTCTTCCACTCACTTGGGGGGGAGGTTATAGTTTATTATTAGTTCACTAATTTTTTTAGAAATAATGCTAACCCCAACCAGAAAATATTGGGCACGGAGATGCAATCACTACACAAGTGACAGCCGACCGCTTTCTCTACTGCGTCACTGAATGGTGCTCGTTGTCGGAGTTTTGCTCGTTACATGAAGAGCAATTTTACCACTCGTTATGTGAAATACCGTTGTAAGAGTAATTCGTTATAAGAGGCTCGACTATACTGTATACAAAATATAATGATGAAGTAGAAACGTACACCTATAATACTGTATAATTATATTACGGTACAGTACTATAGATTAAGTACGGTACACTAGTGACATATCAACATAATTGGTTTGTTTTTTAAAATAGTATTGTCATTAAAACGATTTGTGTACTTTTAATCGCAATCATTTGGCCATAATCTTTTAATCGCCAATCTTTTCAATCTAACCTAACTTACACTTATGTAACCTAACTATATTTATATTCGTATATTCGATTCGATTCACGCGATTAAAATATTGCGGCCAAATGATTGTCATTAAAACACCATACATCATTAAAACTGTGTAAAACAAACTTAGATGAACATTTTTTCTTCGTGTCAATAATTTCGAAATAGTGGTTCATGTAATGAGTTTCAATGAGTTATGCGTTCGTCTGATAACTAAACACAGGTGTGTTTTTACAACACTTTGTTTCAAAAAAATAAAAATAATGAAACATCAACAAAAAAAAAAAAACTACACAGCTTTTACGAAACTTTAAAATCGTCTCGTTTTAGCTGCCAAGACAGGAATCATGTCAATGTCCTTCTGATTTCTTTGTGACCTTGAAAAGAATTCTGTTTACTTTGAGGATCTTCTACCAAGCATATTTATATCTTCTTTTACTAACCTTGGAGGGAATGCTAATTTATTACTACTATCTCCTCCCTTCTTACTGTTGTTGAACTTGGTTTTTAAAGTTAAAGCATGGTGGGTGGAACATGCAAGAGCTTGTGAACAGTGTAAAGAGAAAGAAAAAAGTGCCATTACCAAACATCGTGAAAATGCAAAGTGTCATTTTGTAGATGAATCGTGAATGGCAATGAGCTCGGGACCAAGGTTGCCGAAGAAGAAACGTCCCCTTGAAACTACCTTCGAAAGAATCCTGGGAATGTAGAAGCCCAACAGGATCTTGTAAATTCACTGTTTTCTTAATCGTCTTTTGCACTTGTTCCACGGCTGGACCAACTACTGTTTAGCATGTTGACACAAAACAAAACTGCTGACTAGTGTCAATTCGGAGCTGGTTTTCTATTTATTTATTTTCAAGAGTTTGTTAAGACAATGTGTCTGTGCCTTTACAACAAGTATTGGCGTGTTTGGTGTTATCCCACCAACATGTTAATGGTGGGCAATCTTGTAAAAGCGTTAAATCGATCTGTCATGATATGCACGAGATGGCCCATTCTCACCTCGTTACTGCAATTTTATGAGTCCACAAAAATGGGCTTTACTGCCTACGCTTTCGAATATATACGTCCACTCCTGATAATATAAAACACGGGATGTTCTTCAATATGAAAGTACGCGCACTAAACACCACATTTAAGCAACAATACGAACTACGTGAAAAACTTGCATTAAATCGCAAATCGCTTATATCTAAACTCCCTCATAGTGACAAAACTGTAGCTGACAATCCATTGTCACTTGTATACCAACACAGTCACATGCTGTAGTATAGAAAAATTCTATCACTGATAACTAGACAAGGTTCTGACGTTTTTTCGTATATGGAACTCGTATAAATCGAGAACTTTCTGTATATGTATAATAAAGGAGATTCAAGTATTCAAGAAGATTCAAGAAGACGAAAGAAAATTTAAAGTCGCATGAAGGTTTAGTGTATGGCACATGGAATTTGTGCATAAAAATACATATTGGTGCTTACCCTTTTGTGGGAAAATAATATATGCATTTGTAACCTACTGGCAGAAATTAAAAACAATATTCGCTAATATGCAATCTAAGCTACTGAATCCGTACAATTTCTTGGGCCGTTTACTAAAGCTCACACCGGATGGCGCTTTCGGGAGGCTAGGATAGATTACATTAAAACCAGTTAAAATCGCATATTAGCAAAATTTGTTTTTCATTTCCATCAGAATAGATGCACTTATTATATTTCCCCACGAAATGTTCAAATACTGTATATATAGTTTTTATGTAAAAATTCCATGGAACTGGATGCAATTGAAGGCTCACCTGGAATAACGTTGTATGTAACAAAAGTTCAATATTGAGATTATTAATTTATATAGTCTATTATACAGATTTTTGTTCCATCCGGAATGTATTATAATAAAATAAAATAAAATTATGGAAAACTGTGCCTCGTAGATGGGCCTAGCTGGTGCTGTCAATAAACAAACTCATACCTACCTAAAACATACATATATCACTTCGGAATTAAGCACCTTATGTGTGACAATCAATGTGTTGCTGAATACTTTTTGTCATTTACTCAAAACTATGAATTGTTACATGCAACGTTATTCCAAGTAAGCCTTCAATTTTTCTTGCATATAACGAGCGTTTGGAGCGATTTCTTAGCGAAATCTATACGCAACTCGGCTAAATCGAGATTTTCTTTATAGATATAATAAATTGAGGTATTTAATTCTATTTCACTAATACCGAAAAATTTCCGTATAAAGATTAAACTTTTACTTCTTATCTTAAGCAAGAAATGTTTCAAGTAGAAACACTTTAAGTTTTTAAGTGTACATATAAAAGTATAAAAATCCATTTTGTGTATACATACTGTATATGGTGTACAAAGCAATTAGAAAACCAGGTTTTTCATTGAAATAGTTTTTTTTATTAATTAAGAATAAATAGATCATCTTGCTAGTAATAAAATATTTGACATCCCAAAAAAGTATTTGCAAGCAAGAAGAACAAAAATATCACGTATTTCTTTCTCTCTCAAAAAAATTTCCATTTTACAAAAAAATATATGTACAAAAAAAAAGGACATTGATTGGCCATAAACACTATAGAAACGAGGATTTCAATCAGCCTAGCAAATAGTAAGAACTTATTTCTTTTTGGTATGCGCATAACATTTGGAAAAAAACCCATTATACAATGAATATAATAAAAAACCAATTTTCTCACTACCACTGTATATGTTTTAACAATTATGAAGTTGTACAGTATGAATAATTCCATTGGTGGTTAAAAATTCGTAAAATGTCCAGAGTAACAATTGTAACTAATAGATGAGAAGAAACAGCACTGTTAAACGTTGGGCTGGCAATATTTAAAACGCTTTCAACAACTGTCTAAAACTACTCTCACGTAATAAATTTTTGTTTCAAACTTGGAAGACAGGGAAAATTAATGCTGTAAAAATTCTGTCCGACAACTTCAACAGTTGTTTATTTTGTATATTGGAATAATTGTAATTGTTAAAATTAACCATCTAACTAGTTATCTTAAGGCTGCTACTAGTAAATTTTATACAAATTGTCACCTTTTTAATTTTCATGTATTTTTGTTTCTTGCAGAAATTTGAGCGATAATGGAAGAAGGCAGTAAGAAAATCTAAGGTGAATATATTACCTAGTTTTGTTTTTTCATATACATGTACTGTATATTATAAACTTTTGCAGTAATTCCAGATTTTTGAGTGTCGGATTATTGGAAGTTTACTGTAATTAAGATATTGGTCATTTTGGTCAAAGTTAAAAATGGTTTGGCAAGATTGGAGAATTTTCACATTTGTAAAGTACAGGGTGTTATAAAGTTGTTGCACAAGTTTTATAATTTCAAACTGCAGGTCTATTATACATGATAAAAATCAATGTTAAAAAAACAGTGATGAATGTAATTTAGTTAAAGTTTAGTTTATGTACTGAGAATGTTTAAAATTTATTTTTATTGTATTTTTTATTTTATTTTATTCATTTCTTGATTCAAGAATTATTGAAAACCAACTGCAAATTATATCAGTTTGTATCTAGTTATATGTAATGTAATGACATTGGATATTACTATGCAAAATTACCTAGATCTGTGTGTTTATATCATTCTGGAATGTTTTTTGTTTGCACTCATGTTGTTATGGTAAACACCGTGATTCACCATAACCACGCCTTAAATTAAAAAACTGAACTGCGTGATTATTGTAGCTCACTATAAGTGCTTTGTACGTTACCATACCAACATGAACTCTGTGGTTCACCATAACAACGTGAAAATAAAACAACCAAAGATTAACATAAAAGAACATCCCAAATCAGAGTGCATCAAAATGTTTCTGGAATTCGTTCCCACAATTTTTAATAGATCGATTTTTATCATGTATAGACTAGAAGTTATGAAAATTGGAAAATGCACAAGCACTTTATAATGATCCTGTACAGTTTATATGCGTAGTTTATGCTAGTTATCTATAGCAATGAGCATACATTGAAAACAAAGTATACCGTTAAGTTTAAATATTATGTAAAAAGTATAAAAAATCTATTTGTCAAGTAAGTGGAAAAACCAGTGTATGCGGGTGAGATACCAATATTCTAACAAAATTAGGAAACATTTGCATCGGCCTGAAATCCCATATCAACACTGAGCAATTTTCTTTGGCTTAAGGCCTTTCAGTTTTTTGTTTGTTTTCATAATAATTTTTTTATATATACTGTAAAAGTGTTTCGAACCATTTCATGGTTCACATGTATTCTAGAAACCCTTGAAATATTTATACAAAAGAATTGGCTGCTTATTTTGATTATTATTATTATTAATATATATATTTTTGGTGGTAGGTAACAAAAATGTGTGGAGTGATCATATATAGGTTTTCAAAATAAAATCGAGTAATCTCTATGGTAACCAGAATTTGGTGTTGTCAAGAAACTCACCAAAGTAACGTGCGTTTGTCACACGGATTTATGCAAATGAGCCCAGAGAATTAACAATGTAGCCAACTATTTGAGGAAATATATAATACAAAAAATATGATGAATGAAAATTATCACACAGTGTGTTTGGTTTGCTTTTGTTTTTTTAAATCATTTTTTTAAAGTAAAATAATAAATGACTTGGAAGCAGAATTGACTATTGAAGCATATTATAAGACACTTCAATTATATACCTGGGAATTTTCACAGGCATCATGGAGAGATTTGTTAATATACAAGTATCATCAAGATCTCTCGCAGATTTTAAGTGGAATATTGCAGAAGTCCCGGAATAAATTCTTTTTTATCGTTTTTAACTTTTTTTTTTCAATGGCCACCTCTTGCATGGAAGCCTTTGGGCCGAGAGTGACAAATGTACAAAAAGCTGCAATTTCTCAAAAACTATAAATACAAGCTTTTCATTTTTTTATACATCATTTCTTAAATACTTTCACTCTTTGACCTGTTGGTTCATATCTTACATTCACGATCCAGTATCATCATGATCATGTCAATCTCGGTAAAAAAAATTAATTTTGCGGAATTCAGCAGACGCGAAGCTTGCATATATAGTTGTAGAGTCACATGCATAATCACTAATGCTTTGTTTATTTTAAAAAAGATTTTTATAAAAGTTCATAAAGTTCAATATAGTAGTTTATACAGGAGTGGATGTTTTCCAATTGGTTTGACTCCACGGCACTAGGGATGAACACAATGTGTTGTGAAAGGACTTGTCGTAGATGTATTGCTTTTCGTTGTACGAGGAGTCCCTGGACAAGGCAAGATTCACATTTTTGTAAAGGTTGCTTTGCGATTCTAGTTTGTTGAGTTTAGCATTAGTCTCGTTCTTGTCCGGGTATGGATCACCACTGTGAGAGAAGTTATGTTCCCTTTGGTCACCGTACAAGTCTTGTCGGTCGGTCACATAATGATCGCCTAGGAGCAGTTGCGCTTTGAACTGCCTCTGCCTCCTCAATTCCAACATTTGCTGCTGTCGTCTAGTGTCTTTTCGTAACATGTGCATGGCGAGAAGCACGAGCAAGATGAGAATGAAACCACCCGCGATGGGTACGGCAATCACAGCAGCTTTGAACCACAGGTCATGACGAAGAGCAAGGTCTTGATTGCTGCCAAAGTAAAAACCTCGGTCGTCTGATCCTGTAAAATCGAAAACAAAAAACACATCAGTCAAGAAACATGTTTGAGTGATTGATAACGAAAAGTTAATCATGAAGTGTCAATTGGATTGTCTTAAACGTAAACCATACTAAAGTAAGTGAAAAAAACTTCAATTTGAGACAATTATGATTTCACATATGGTGTCCGTAGGAGTCCATGTTATTCCAAGTGATTAATAGTGCTTTGTAACTCTCTCTAATTGGACCAGCGATATAATTGTTAGTTTATGTAGATCATCATTTAGTGGGCTCATTTAATGCATTAACTCGGAAACCGTAAAAAGAGAGTTAGTTCACTATGGTCTATAACACGATCCAATTGAAGTGTTTTTCAGACAAAAGATAAATTTGTGCATGTAAGAGCAATTTGTAAATGTTTGTAAATGCTGCTTAACGTGCTCAGATTGGGATAGAATTTAACTGATAACAATAAGCGACCGGTGTCCAAATCAACAAACTGGTTATTCCATTTATGAAATTTAAATATAAACTCTAAAATGAAGCTATTAATTTATTATATGTTTAATTTTTATATTTAAAATATTTCTTTATTTAATAAGATTTTTTGTATTTGAGGTAGAATGGCATTCGAATGCTTTTCTCCTAATGCTATAAAATACACCAATATAGCCTACTTTATGCATATGAAGTCACCATCATGTCTAGCACTACTATTGACTTTCTAAACCTCTCAAAGCTAACAAAGCATCTTACAAAAATAGAAATATCGGCACATAGATTGAAGAAAATTACGATTATGTGAAAATCGTATCTTTTTAAGATGTCACCAAATGGTTCCCAAGCAAAAGTTTTGTGGCGCCAGATGCTCTCCATAAATTCAACGCTTGACGCCAGTTTGAGTTTCTGCAGAAGAATTTTTTGTACCACTTTCGAGATGAAGTTTACTTTACTTTAAAAAAACACCAGAGCAACAAAAAATTGCTGTGCTGCGATTTCTGGGGGAGATTAACTAGATTATTCATTGATGCCTCGTCTAAATTCCAGGTCTCTCAGCCTTGTCAAATTTGGATTGGAATGCCTAATTTTTGTTGAACTGCCCCATATACTGTTTGATCACTAACGAACCGATTTGCTCATTTTGAAAATGTGAAGTTTTTGCAATTTTGTAAAAATATTTTTTGGTGCAGCAGTTGCATAAAACTTGAGCGAATATGTCAATTTTGATTTGCTTTTATTATTATTATAATTTGCATGCCATTTGAAAAGTGCCATTTTGCATCTCCAAAGTTTCAAACAACAACTTATTTTTCAGCTTTGACAAATCTTAAGCTCCCTTTTGTTTTGTCTGTTGGGGGACCATCTGGCAGAGGGCCCAAAACAACCACGACACAACAATCCAGACATTCTGGAGCCACACTGTAGGCGCCCAATACGTCTTCATGTCCCTCAAGATTGTCTGCTTTGTCATTCAACAGTTTTGCACCAAAAAAAAAAGTTTTGCCAAACCATTTTCTCTTGGAAAAATCTTTCCGAAATGGACCAATTTTTTACTTTCTTGTTTGTTATTGTTAGTGCTGGAGGGGTAAAGGACTTTCCAACTTTTACAAGAGTATTTGACCTCGTTGGTCTCTTCCAGTAAACAAACTATCTTGACTACATTGTCATCTGAGCTTTTTGTATGAATGCAATCAATAGTTTGGTTGGTAACATTAAGACAGAACCATTTGTTCAGTGGCATTCCTTCTGGCTCCTTGGGCATCCGTACAGTATAATTAAGATGGGGGTTGTACATCATTTTTGGAAGAAGAATCCTCTTGGTCGGCCAATTAACAGAATAATAACAGTGGCAGCTCATTTTTATTCATGACCTCAACAAATTGTTTCTTGAACGGTCAGTTTTTATTTCATGTATTTCATGAATCTTGCGAAGAAAATAACCCTCCTCCCCTGTTATTAAGCTTTCAGAAAAAACCTTGTCCAACTCGAAAGAACTCAAAAGTATGAGTAGTATTTTAATTGCATCCTATTAAACCATAGGCAAATGCAGGTAATTGGACCTAAAAATAACTCGTGTATTTCAAAGAAGCGTGGGGGCTCTGCGGTGCTGTTTGATTTCCCTTTTAAGGATGACTAAGGAATGTTTTAGGGTAGGAAAATGTTTGAAAAACCAGAGGAACTTTAATCTGCCCTTATTCACTAGGTGGTTGACTACTCATCCTCCTGCTCCCTGTAAACTAGCAACGTTGGCGGTGGACTAGCCCAATTAACTGGTCCAAACGCTATTTGAGTGAGGTAGGGTCATGGGGGGGCTGGGAAAAGAAGTAGGCTAGACGAAACTCGGTGAATTCCAAAGTCTTAAAGGCATCTTACTACTGCGTGTCAAGGTGCTTCTAGGAGGTATATTAGCATATTCTTAGGTGATGAATCAGAATTTGTTTGAAAGTCAGTACAGGTAGTTTCTCGCCTAAGGACCCACGAAGGTTTTCGATGCCTCGTTTAACACGATTTTCACTTAACGCTTTGAAAACCATGTCCACAGCATTAACAACCATCAGAGTTTAGGGTAACATTATGTAAAATGTATAAGATGTACGACTGGTACAAGGGACTGCATGATTAACTAATAATTTGCCAGCTAACAACAGTTTTCACTAGTAACAGTCTAGTGAAAATACTTGTACAGTATATTCTTAATACAGTAATATTGTAAGTATTTCTATTTTGTCCCTATGGAATGTAAACTAATAAAAAAAAGTACTTACGAATACAGTAAATAAAAATATATAAACTAGCACTTAATAGCATTGTAAGCACTTACGAATAAAATTATTGAAACTAGCACTTAATAATATTGTAAGCACTTACGAATACAGTAAATAGAACAACAGTAGGAAGTCCTAGTTTATTAACTATCGATTAAGAAGGAAAAAAATTCTACTTGCCTGGAGGACCATAGGAATGGTTTGCTTTGGTGTTGATCTGGATGTGTAAGTCCAAATTGTCTATGTAATTGCACATGTCCTCTGCACAGCACAGGAGAAGAGGTGATTTCGCAGGCAACACCTTGCCATTGCGTATTCGGTTGAGGCATATTTCTCGTTTGGGCCTATGAAGTAGTTCCACACAGCCTTGTCTAGACCGTGATAAATCACCTTGTGGTGCCAGTTCCGAAAAACAGGCATTGTTTATAGACTTGCACATGTAGCCTGTACTCACACATACAGGAAGGTTGCAGTAACAGCGGATTTCGGCTGTAAAACACCAAACGAAAAGGTTAATTAAAATCTGTCATTATTTGCTTAGTCAGTGTCAGTTAATTATTGTATGCATTAGTGATGTCTAGTAGAGTAGCTATCGAATACATAGCCCAACGACATTAATAAATAATAATTTATTGAGAATACTTGTATACTAATAGAAAGCTAATGCTAATAGAAAGGTATCGGTATCTACAGTACAGTATGTGATTACCAAAACATTTGTAATCTTTCTACAAATGCCAGATAAGTTGTTTTTTTTTCCACTGAAAATCAGCTATACGTGTTTCTCAAACAAACTAGTTTTATTATTTGTGCCACCAGACACTTTTATGGCGAAAAATACTGCTTTTGTCAAAATGATACGGTAAAAATCTGCTACAATATCGTCTTTTCTCATAGCTTTTTTGTACCAGTTTCGTGCTTAGGATTGCGAACATACACTTACATGGTCTAAATATTGCTTGCAAAGGAAACCAAAATTACAATCATAGAGTAAGAAACACGAATGAATAACATGGCTGAGTTTTTTTTTCTTCGAGTTGGGAATTTTCTGTAAATTTTCTTTTTATATATCCTGTGTATTATTTTCATTTGGGGTAATAAGAGGTCTCCACAGGTGCCAACGGTAATTTCTTGTCCCATGCCCGAGTAATTTTAAATCCACCGGAAGAAAGAAAAATTCCTATCATCTTTCTTGCAAGTCAAGAAGAGAAAAATCTTCAATACTTCTTTTGTGTTGCACACAATAATTTCTACAATCGCCAACCCAGAACCCATAATCATTGGCCGATTGGCGGAGGGTTTCATCAGGACTTGCTTCAAGGGTCTAGGCCCGCCTCCTGGCCATCAGGTGGAGTAGAGTGTAGTGAGTAGGTTGTTGCCAGACATCCATTATTTCGACCGTAACTATTAGACCCTGGTCTATCATTGAGAAAATGCCAACCTAGGGACTCGTGAAGCCAAGAGTACATGATGGTGACCAAAAAGTGGAACTATAATTGTACGTTGATGGGTTCATTGGAATCTGGAGATGAAAAATTCCTGTGAGACATTGTGGTTGACGTTGAAAAATTCTGTTTCGTGTTGTTTTTTGCACTAAGGTTTTGTTTTGTTTTTGTCTTTATTTATTTTTTGTTACAAATAATAACATGTGTTAATGTGTTTCTGTGAAAAATAAGTTTCTAGAGTCTGTTCGATGTTAAGGTTTTGTGGTAGATATTAAAAGTAGTGTTTTCTGAGGGGTGTTCAAGGAATGTTATTTTCGCCTTGGGTGAAGTATTCAAGGTGAGAGTGTGACATTTTTGTTGATCCAATATTTTTATGAGCAAATTACCTATCCGCCTACATTTCTTCATGTAATTGGGTAAGAAATTAAGAAATAGGGAAACTAGTACACCCCCAGAAAATGCTAATAACTTACATCCACTTGTGGTTAAAATTTTAAATAAGTTAAAAACATAGCTTCATATTCGGTTCCTAACGAAAAGTTTGTGGAGAGTGATCCTTGATTTATGTGAGAATTACGACCGGCGAATATCTCTCATAAATCGAAATCACATGTCATGAGAAAACTTTTTTTTTGTGGAAATTTTTAGTGGCAAAACTGCAGAAGAAAATTTCGTTCAGTAATGTATGTACTATCACACAGAATCACATATAACGAGAATTTAAAATGATTTTTCTCATCGTTTAACTTAATAGCGAAATCCAATATACCGAACTCATAAAATCGTGGTTTGCCTGTTCAAAGGTTTAATACATTTATACTTTCAAATTGCACATCTAAATCAACAGGTATCTTCCTATCATGTTTCGTTAGTTTGTTCACTTATTTCGTGGTAACTTTGGTTTGTGACTGTACTGTTGGAATAATAGAATGTTCTGCTGAAGTAGCAAAACACGTATTCTTTGACTCCACACTTATACTGTCATTTTCTAGGAGGGTTCTAGAAGAACACGGAACACAAAAGGCAGCACACATTGCACCTGATATCATCTTATAGCACCCAAGCCTGCTAAGATAAAAAGAATTCCTTCTCCTGTCTCGTATATAATTTGCTGGCGTAATTGCGGGACGCAATAAGATGGAAGTTGCGAAGATAATAAGCGGGTGCAGGCTGCGGAATTACCCTTCTCTCCATATAATGACATCTTGCCTAGCACTGCAGTGCCCTTGAGTTTTCTTTGAGTCATCGTTATATAGAGGTGAACTATGAAGAGATTTAAAAAAAAAGAAATTGGGTACATCCCTCCGCTCTTCTAGGATCATCAAAACAGTACCACAGAGAAAAAGAAAACTTTATATATTCAGTTGGGGATCTATTCGAAGAGCACCTTTTTAACTTGATATATGGTTGTGATCCCAAAAGTCGCAACAGTTGAAGGCAAGGTTTTAGAAACATTATAAACTATATTTTTTTTGAAGGAACTATTAGAAGAGCATCTTCAACTTAAGTATGGTTCTGCAAGTTTGAAGCAACGTTTGGGGGGTTTTGTTATTCGAAACTTTTAAAGTGTAAGTGTGTAGTAAACTGTGAGAACTTGCATTTTGATACAAGACGTTTTGTCGAATGTAAGGACTTCGCAGGTTGGTACAGGATTTTTGTTAAATTGGTTGGTTTGCCATGTTTTAGTGGTATAAGTTGGAAAATCCCCATTGAAAATCTTCTTGGAAGCATGTGGCTTTCGCAGTGTTTAACTTGTCGGAAATGATTTGGGTTCTTGCATACGCTGTGGTCTGGATCAGTGAGTTAGTTACCCCATGTCTTTTAAATAGAAACAGCACATGAGGGTTAAATATGAAAAATGGCCCCCTTTTTTCCAAGTTGAACTTTAAAATGATAACAATTCTTTAACAAAACTTTCACTTGATAACAATTTCGATTTACATATAATCTCTCATTTCACAAAGCCAAATTGTTTTATTTTTTACTTTTTTTTATATATCTAATTTGTTATGCTACCCAATGTATGTCCATTGACATTAGTTTCACAAACAATTGGTTTGTTTTTGTTTTCGTTCATCCTCAACTGCAACAAGATCCCTTTACTAAGAATGGAACGAACTTTAGAATTTTTGAAAATAGCACTCATTATAACGAATTCTTGCCACCCTCTAGAATTCACTGGCCATTAGGGTGAAATACGATCTGTCTTCCCCTAAGAAGCATTGCACTGCAACGACAAACATTGAAATTGTAGAGGTTGTGGGTACCAAATACGGTAACTGACGGCGCTTTTTCTTCGACGTGAAATAATTTTGACTTCCTAGATTTGGTATCTATCATTTTTCAGTATTTTCATTGTTTTGTGTATTGTGTCTAATTTCAAAGTGTTATTATGTATGTTGAAAAAAGCTATTCGTAATACTGTATGATTGATCTGATGAATAGGAGTGTACAAGAGGCGAATTGGTTACAATTATACAGAGTATGTTATAGGATCTGCCTGTTGGTTATTCATCTGGGAGTTTATGTTAACCATGTGACAATTGAGTATTTACAACAAAGCTGCTGTTTCGTAAAAGCAGCCTCCTCGGCACCAAATTCATAACTAATAAATTTTGTTTCTTTCATCTTTCCTATATTGCCACCATCTGTTTCCTGTCATCAACACAAGTGTTTGTAGTCGCCAGCAACTTTCAAAACAAGAACGCTGGCGCCACTGCTGATGAAAGGGTTCAGATACTGTGACAATCGACTTCCCTTGTTTTGTTTCACTTAGTTTATTTTATTTACTTTTTTCCGAACCGAGTTTATATAACTTGATATTGCAATTTTATTGACAGATGAAAGATAAAACTTTTAAGCTGTCTCCGATTTTGCGGAAGCAAATGCTAACATTCAGTGTCAATGCAGGTTTTTTTTATTGTTCATTTTTTTTTAATTTGACATTTTGAAAGTAGTGATTAAGTCTGCATCATAATGAGAGAAAAGTAGTCAAGGATACTTTTACGTAAAAGACCATAAGCTATAACATTTTGACTTTTTTCTTAGTTGTTTTTCTTATCGTGAAACGAAGAAGGAAATCGTACACCCTGTTTTTATATTTATTTTTAAGTACATTTTTTGGGTATTGTTTATTTTTTATATTTTTAACGCGAGTTCGTCTACAATATTTTTGCATATTCATTATCTCCGGAAACGTTCTCGTTACAACGCGATTAATTCAATTTTAACACGACTCAATTCAATTTTTTTAATTTTAACTTATATCTTAAAACATTGTAAATCTGATCTTATAAGTATAATTTATATATACAGGACTTCTATGTATACATACCAAATATATCCACATATACGCATACATATACAGTGGCATAAAAGTCTCCAATATGTTGTCTAGGTCTAGATATTTCCTCGTAACATCTATAGGCGTATAGCATATATGAATGAATGAATACAAAGTTAAATTTGTTCCAAAAAAGCGTTAAATCTTCCTATGTATGAAGATTTTAGGGACATCCTGTATACATTCTTCTTTGATCATAATCATTTACTGATCTCTGATGAAAAGCACATTACCTATGTATGAATAATTTTGGGACATCTTGTACATACGTATACGAATACATACAATAAAGTATTGCCCAAAAGATAAACTGTACGCATTTGCTTCAATAGCTGATAAAGTATAATGAAATGTTATTATGCTACTTGCTAATAAAGTACTGTGGTTAGTACAAACAGCTTCACCAACCATTAAAGAACAAAAAAACATTTTTTTGTTTTTCAAGGAAATGTTGCGACATTTCTAACAATTACAAACGGAAATTTTGATATCATGCTAATGAACCGCTGATTAAACTTCCTTCCTTTTATAAAAGATAGTATGTTTCCTTCAAAAATTAACTTTTTAAAAAAATATATCATTGTTCCACCACTTTCACCCTCCATACGAAGTGATTTTCTTTATTAGAGTTAATTGGCAATTTAGTGATAACAAACCGCTAAACACTTGTAACCGATTCATTGACGACCAAAAAACGTGTCACGAACGTTTATTTCAGGACCATGCGTACACATTCATGGCTAGATAGATTAGATTCTTTATATCAGGTCATTGTCGATCGATACTTTGTAATATATCATAAAGGGCCAACGACTATTATTGCTTACTAGCACATTGTCAGAATTGCTTAGTAATTAAAAGCTATCCGGGAAACATCACGGCTTATGATTTTAATATCTCATCAGTAACGTCATTGTTTGTTAAGGGGGAAATTGGTCATTCATTGCTTATCATCGGCTATGGTGGCGACAACCAGACGGGCCACGGTTGTTGTGGTAGTGGTGATGATGGCAGATGGTGGATATCCCACTCATAGCCAGCTGCCTTTCATTCGTTTGGATTTTCATTCTATTTCCCCCCTTTTATCCTTCTGTCACCATTGCATGTGCCAAGTTGACGCCATTTCTGTCTGATGTGGCCTAACCAATCACCCCCTCACTGTCTGGCAGCCTGTTGACTCTTTACATGGGCACGTGGAGAGAGGGGAGTTGGTGGTCAAATTGTATTAAAAAATATAATGGTTGGAAGTGGTACGATCATACACAGTATATAGGGAGTCTCACGAACTCTGTGAATCATAGTGAGTCAAATTCATTCTGGCGTCATCAGCTTTTTCATCATCAAGTCAAAGTCAATATCGGTTGGGAATCTCCGTCGAAATGTTGTTTATCGCAACGTTCAACGTGCAATAAGGATTTCGGGACATTTTCTTCTAGAATCTTGATGATTCAAAGTCGCATAATAAGAAGATAAGATATTGTTAAAAGTGTGAGTCAAAAGATTTGCTTATCGACATGGGTCAGCAAAAACGTTGGTAACAGCCACGTCTTATTAGTATTTCTAAAATCCAGTAATCTCCGGAACTTAAGCTTTGCCAGATAATAAAAGAGTTTGTGCTGGATAGTTGTCCACTTAGTCATCGATAAAAACAACATATGAATTGAATTTTCTTTTAGATATAGACAGTCTTTAGTTATCTGTCAGTTCTTTCATATCTACTGTGCGTATGTTGCTTGCTTATAAATATTTGTAAATGCTTTGTGTTCAACGCATATTTTTATAGAGTGAAAACGATAAGAAGTAAACTTTTCATGATCCTCATTAAAGATAATGTATAATTTATGTACAGTATAATACTGTATATATCAGATTATGACGGGAAAAAATATAGACACCAGTTTCATATGGGAGAATCCAAATGATGCAGCTACTTTTTCTCTATCATGTAGTACATAGTTTATTGTTAATTTCAATTTCATATTGGCCTACGTGTGGTGGTGTTATGGAAACATTCGGCTAGGAAGCCAGACACTTGGCAAATTATTATAGCGGGTGATCCAAAAGTCGATATACGTACTTAGGCTACAACTATGGTGTGTGGAACTTTCACTGCGAAGATTTATTTTGTTTCAATACAGAATATGTACATTTAAACATATTTGTAAGTACAATGTGCATCTATAGTTAAAATTCATATAAATATGTTATCAGTACAGTAAGGCTTTATTTTAATGCTGCGGAATAATTGTATATGTGATTGTATATATACAATATTTTCTGTTAAATTCTGTATTATGTTCCTATTATTATTTGTATTATTATTATTAAATTTATTTCGTCTCAAATTATTTTATTCTTTATATTGTTAAATTTTTATTTTATAATTCTATATCATACATTTTGTATAAAATAACCAAAGTTTTTAGCTTTTGTCTTCCATTTTTCTTTTCTTTTCCACAAACAACAAACAACGTTTTTTCTTCTTCTGCGTCTGGCAGATCTTCGTGCCAGCTTTTCAACTTGGCCAACCGAGTGTTGCCTTCCTGTAGTTAGCCATACCCCCTTTGGGGTTGCCCCGTTTCCCTCCCACGCACCATCGCCCCCAACCAAGGCGACTGCGATCGATAGGCGACCGGCAGGCGGACGACATAACCGGGCCTCTATGTAGTCAGTCTGCAGGAGCACAAGCCGTGACGGCAGGCCAACAACGTTCAGTTTGCACGCGCTAGTTGTTCTCATTGAATGTAATGACCGAGGCCACTTGTACACAAAGTGAGCAGAAGTTGAGTGAAACGCTTCCATGAGAATTCTGTCAGGGTCTACTGTTTTTTTATGTGTTTATTGTATTTTATTTTATTAAAGTGAAAATGTGCGTAATAGATTTTCTTGCGTTCCATACAAAAGAAGAAAAAAAGCCTATCGATGAGAATTCTATATTTAATTTTAATTTAGTTTATCAACGAACAACAAGGTTCAATATGTACAATGTAGATCTTTTTTTGTTAAACTTGTAAACGAACATCATGAACAGCAAAATGTTAAAATCAGTGTTTCAACTGGAAAACACATTAAAAGTTATAAATTGTAATTTACGAATATGGTTAATTTTGTGGTTATGATCTTGTAAAATTCTGGTGTGTTTGTGGGTGTAAGTCGTCTAATTCGTAGTGGCAATTGATTCCATATGTGGAAGGTATTGAATGGATATCTCTTTATGTTATCTATTTTTCAATATATTTGGTTCAATTGGATATACTGTGTGGTTCAGTGGCTGACTATTGACTACCAAGTTTATGTATTTCTTAACAGCGATTTTTTACTCAGTTAAGAAATACACACATCATTATCTACGAGCTGTTCAGTGTTGCTTGAAGGGTTTGTTTGTTAGAATTTAAAAGAGCTTCGCTCATCTTCGATTTATTATAGTAGGCTATATTGGCTATATTATAGGCAATTTTGCTATTGTGCGAAGAGGAAAGTCTTCTCAGATGCTCGTTATAGGCGAAAAAATTATATTATAAACGTTTCTGTGCGATGGTGCTCAAAATGACTGAACGTCGTAGTTTTTCACTTTATGGGATTTCGAGATAATTGGCGATTTTTAATTTATATGAGAGATTTTCGTGGAACGTAACTCTCGCATGAACCGAGGACACGTAAAATCGTGTTATACACTGATGAACTACGACGATCAAAAAGATTTTTCGCTATAATGCTCTTGTTGTATCATCTCTAAATGATAGGGTTTATAATGATCGGTTTGTCGGTATGTAGCTTTGAAAAATCTATCACGATGTTTGACCTCTAGATTTATTTTTATGTTTTACAGATCAAGAAACACTTCTGTGGCCTGATAACTTCGTTGGAATGTGAGACAATCGTTTCCGGGGTTGTCAAGGAGTGGCTTGAAGAGTCAATGACATCATGGGTAAGTTTAGTTATTTGAACTTCGATGTAGAGTAAATAACTGTTTACATACCTAATTTGATTAGTAAACAAAAAAGAGATTGATTTTTGTGGGTGTTGTTTCGAAAGCTAAAAAGTATCTGAAATGCTATACAACTTAGCAGTTCCAAAAAAATTCTAATTGAAATGTTCTTATCATACAATACTATCAGCAATCTGACGCTGACGTTGAACATTAGAATGGTTGTTTGTTTAACTAAAATGTTTTAGCATGTTGGTGAATCTTCCCTTTAAATGCAGTTACTGTACTCATTGGTGCTAGGAACACTGGGATAGCAACATAGGTCATTAGTGTCATTAGTAGATGGAGATTACAGTTCGTGGTATCTGAAGGATTTCCAGAAAACCTGTATCAACAACTGTGGGGTTTATCTGTGATCTCAAGAAGTAACATGAGCTACTCTATGCCGAGATAAAAGGTTAAATCCGTGCTTATTCCATACTTTTGGGGAAGGATTTGTCGAGGTCATGGAACTTCTTCCCACAGCTAAGGATGGGTGTCGAGTTTTTGCAAACAGTGTTCCTTTTCTCTATCCTTGGTGGAGCAGAAAAGGAAACCCAGGAGCTCTATCACTGTTATGATCTACGTGCACTCCCTGTGCAATTCTAACTTTAAGTGGAGGAAGCTGCACAGCATCTTTAGAAGAGGAAGAAAAAAACACGTTTTTTTCTTCTCGTCCTTTTTCCCCCTTCTCTTCTTTCTGTTCTTTCTTGGGGCCTCTCAGTCCTTTTGCCTTTGAGTTCTTGGATGTTCTCCTTTTAACGACCAGCTGGAGCGGATGAAAGCGTTGGCTTCCACTGTCTGATAGCGCTGGAATGTCACCATCGCCATGTCATATAGTGGCATATTCGTTTGGTTTGAAGATTGCAACCACTGATTGCCTATTTATAACAGCTTCGGCAAAAGAAATCGGACAGTTGCATCAGCACTTGCTCGTACGAGTAGTAGTAATTTTTTCTTTTTCTTGTCAATTTAAAATGTCATTTCATTTTTTCGTGCGCATCAAGACGACGCGTCTGCTATCGAAGTATTTTGCGATTATTTTGCAATTTCACTTATAAACTGATTCTGTTTATAAATGTCACAAGCAACAAAAGGTATCGAACAATTTGACAAGGTGATCTTTGTAAGATTTTCAATAACGTAGGGCAACTATGACATAATTTTTAAAACCTGTACTAATACTGGACATTCCCGTGGATTCTGAATTGCTGATTATCTAGTTGTTGACTATTTTTGTTTTGAAGGTTTGTCAATTTCTCTTTAAGGCCTCTTGACACGCGCAATTTTTGGTGTAGCAAGTGGACCGATTTGTGAACAACTATGACGTCAGTTCTCGCCAATCAGATTTCATTGATTGGGCAAGGAGCTGACGTTACAGTTGTCCACAAACTGCTTCACTTGCCACACCAAAAATTGCGTGGCAGGAGGGCTTTATGCTGTGTTGACAAATGGTTCAGGTCCACCAACATCATCAAAGACGGCGGACTAAAGCATGATGTATAGCTAATGATTGAAAGTCATCGTTTATTTTAAGAGACAAAACAGAAAGCCAATTGTCCTAAATAGACCTTCTCAATTGTCTGTCTATATGAAGTTCAATGCTCCAAGGTTGTTTTCCTTATTGGTCTTCTGGGTATATTTTGTGTTGTTAGCTGGCAGCAAGCCGGAAGGCAAGCACCCAAGTCGAGTATTGATCTGTCTGTTGTGCGTGCTTGAATCCCCATTTTAACTCTACGAATTGAATGGAATGAAATGAATGAACGGAAAGGGTGAATGAATGAACTGACACTAGTGTAGAGGTAACCTTGATCGCCTTCTGACATGTTAGATAACGGAAGCTGCTGTGAAAGAAAAATGGTTTGCACTCCACCCACTCTTTTCGCCTCGCTTTATCCAGCATATCTATCTCACGGAAGTCCGCGGTAATGATTCAAGTCCTTTTTTTTTTACTTCTTGTGTTTATATACCTTTACACTTCACATGTTCAGATGAGTAAAACCTGAACTCCTATGGTTTTTATTTCACTGTTAATAGTACTTTTTGTAGTTTTTCTCCTAAATTTGCTCTACTTTAATCCATTCAACTTCCCATGAGTTAGCAAAACAGTGAGTTTTTCATAGTCATATGTTTGTAATTTTCTTTTTTTATTTCAAGAAATGCATTTGTTGAAATTGTTTTTTTTTTTTTTTGTCGACCAGCTTTTTGGGCGAGAATGAGCAGGGTGGGCGGTAAAGAAATAATGTCCTGGAGTTAATTTGCAGTTCCCGCTGTAAGACATTACTCAAGGCTCTAGGCAAATTCTTCAAGCGCTATTTCTTGAGCAATGGAGACAGGGGAAGAAGAAAAAAAGAGAAAGAAAACAGCCAAGTCAAGCATGTGGGTTATGTTGATTAACTGACTCAACAAGACAAGAGGCTACCTGGGGAAGACTTTTCCCTGTAGGCCACTTGATGCACCTGAGCATTTGTCGACTGCACCTGTTGCTGGGCCACAGGCACCGCCCCCGCCATGGCCCTGATGCACGAACTGCCACTCTTGAAATTTACTATTAGCCGTGCCATTGCTTTTATAGTCCTTCCCAAAATAGGATGAGAGTGAAGTTGGCTTGATTTGCATATGGCGTCTTTAATTACATTGCTTCCAACATTGCCTAATGCCATTAACGTTGATGTAATAACAGACTAATGGTGATTCCTTACATAAGATTCACATATCGGGGGTCTGAAATTCACTATCACTTAAGAAAATGTTGTGCTTCATATTTGTAGATTATATGCTTTAGCTGTATAAGCTAATCTAGATTCTGTACTATCACAGAAGCTTCAAATAGTGTAGAAACATTCTTAGTCATGTAGTGTCAGATTAATGTCAGTTTGAAAACATCATTATGTTTTGTTTTTAATATGAGGTTCTTCAATAGAGTTCGCATGGTTTTCACTGTAAACATAGAGGTAGGAAAAAATTGTTTCTCTCGAAGGTTATTTACATTTGCACAAGCCACGTCTGTTTGGGCGTAGTTTTGTTATCAAGTTGGAGGCTGTTCATCTGTTGTAGTAATATAGACAGTTCAGTGAATCCTTCAAATATAGATAAATTTACAGGGAAATTGGTCGATAGGCCGATGAACCTGTTGATCATGCTTTATTCATAATTGACTATTAAATTTTGCAATGGTACTACTGTACAAACTAAATGTTGAAAATTCATCGGAACATCGTGAGCTAAAAATACACGGGTAATTAAAAGAAATTGCTATTAGAAGCAATGAGTTCATTTTTAGAACAATGTTCAATGTCATGTACTAAATAGCAGTTTGTTCAACATTGGACTCTTTTGTTCTTCTAATTGAAAAGATAATTGACCTGCACGCAGTAATTAGACGCTGTTGCTTAGGAAAAGCCTGATTAAGAAAAATGGTTTGAAAAAGTCCTCAGTTTTTGTTAGATCAAAAGACAATGTTTATCATTAGTCTGGACTGGAACCTATTCAACAAGATTATACAAAGTGATACAGTCAACTGTGAATGTGTTATTGAGAAACAAGGAAGTGCTCGGTTAATATGATTTCACATACAGTATCTGACTTTGCTAATATGCGACCAGAAAAATCCTCTCAGATACTCGTTATATACAGTATGAGAAATTTTTACCATTATTCGATTTTGCAAGATGATGCACAGTGACTATTGGCTGCTGCAATTTTTGCTACTTCATGAAAATTTCTAAACATATGCGACTTTGATTAATGGGGTTTTCGTAGAATATAATCTCGTAGATCAAGGACCTCACGTTCTTAGGTAATATTGTTTGTGACTGTATACAGGATCAACTGCCATTCATCATCAGTAAATATTGATTAAAATGTGTACATTTTAATATAAGCTTATATTCGTTAGTTGCGATACTGTTTGTACTACAAGGAATAGTTTGGCTGTCGTTGATTGTCGCTGATCGTTGCCGTTAATTTTTTTTAAAAAAATCATTAGTAGTTTAGACAAACACAAAAGTCCATGAGAATTTGCAGAGATCATCTTTGCTGGAGGGTATACACACAAAGGGCGACAGTAGGGGGTCTCAGTAACAGCATCATTTAAAGAAAGGTGACTGCTCATAGTGATAGGTGATCGCTCATCTTGTACTAAATTGACTTTCGCCATGATATTGAAAATGTAAATGAGAATGGATAAGAGACGGTACTTTTTTTTGGAAATGAGTACTGGGTGTTCGTTCAACTTTGTAAGCTAGTAATTTCGATTTTTTTTCGTTGGAGACGATTCTTGCGGAATGTCGAATATCTGGAATCACCGATGCAAAGCCATAACTCAAGACTATAATCAGAATTTCTTGAACCTTCAGAAGAAATAAATGAGGAGAGAGGAAATGCAGAGGGTGTGTTATTAGCTCCACATGGCTGAGGGGGAGAAATATACTGAGGTCACAGTAATTGGATGGCCTTCCTCCACCCATGCGTCCCCTTTTCTCCAGCACACTGCCAGTGTCAAGCAGTTTAAACTAATGACTCTTCGGTTTTGGGTTTAGAGTAAACACAGGGACAGAAGTGAAATACAAGTTCCATCCAAGTGATGTATTGCAGATGCCAGGCAACTTGAAGAGGAAACTATAAACTTAGAGTTAAAAATCTCTACCAGAGAAGTCGAAGTACCAAAATAAACCAAAATGCCCAAGTGTATCATAAAAATTGTTAAATATTTAATGACAAAGATTTGTATTATTTTCTTAAATTTTTTTTTCCGTTTTTGACAATGATCAAAATTGATATTTAGGTAAAGAATGAAAGATGTCAGGGTTTTTTAACTTGTTTTGAAGATGTTTTTGAATCGTCAAATTCATTGTTTCAGCCTCATGTTAGTAAGGACCATAAAGATTTTGTGATTTGCACATGGTAGTACTTCTGTCTTCTACGTATCTTGGTAAATAAAATTTAAACAATGAAAGTGTGATTGAAATTTGTCCACTCTTGTTGAACTGTATTGTGCCAAGTTGGAGATTGAATTTGTGCATTGGTTAAAGTTCCTGACCAAACAGTTATTCCGAATGTGACTAAAAAAATCGCCTAGACAAGTGTAAGGGAATTAATTGTTATTGGCTTTTAAAGTCTTGGTTATTGGGGATATTATTCGCACTGTCTTGTGATCCGGTTTCGAAACCCACTGTGAGTGGTGCAAGAAAGAATCTATGTGTGTGTGGATCATCCATCAGGAAGTTGTGACGTCAAAACCGTGATGTCACTCGAAAGAAAGGGAGAGCTAAGTCAAGAATAATCCCCATGCTGTGAGTTTGCCTGACTTTTGACCCTCCTGAAATCTAGTCTCGTGGCACTACCTAATTCAACAGGGCATCACCTATCGGAAGTTTATGACATGTGATGAATGGCTCACTGGTTCCTGAGCTTTTGAGCTCGCTTGCGCAGATAATCAGAATATGAAACAGTGTCAGAAAGAAAAGGGCAGAAGTGTAGGATATCGTCTATATAAGGTTAAGCCTATTAGTCATCCTTTAACTATTGTGATTCGGTAGTAGTCATATTGGGTGAATGGCTCGTGGATCCATGATCCGATGAAGTTGTGAGACGAGTTCTTCACAGTGATGCACATGTGTGTTTATGAAATGTCAAACTATTTGGCAAGCTGTCGTCTAAAAATGGATTTTGTTGAGCAATGAATGATATATGAACTGGTTGGTAGGTTTACGATTGAGTAATAGACTTAGGGTAGATGGCTTTTGCCTTTCTCGACTGGTCTCTAATGCGTGTGCTATTCGGTTGGCAAACGTACCACCACTGTGTGAGCTGCATTCCAAGAGAAACTATCAGTTCACTGCTGAAAAACGTCATCAAAGCACGAATCAGGTTTTTACGACTACATGAATGCAATCTCTCGCAGCCTCAACAAGTGGTCATAGAAAATGAAGGAACTTCCGCCAGGGGCTATTGCAACGAAAATAGTAACCAAAGCTTTAGTTGACCCTTAATTGAATATGAAAGTTTGAAATCGCATAAAAAAATAAGGTTTCTTATTCTGGAATTGAGTGAAGTTGATATTAAGGAATGTGTCAGTTGTGTCGTTATAGTTGAAGAATGTTTTAGATGAATTGTAAAAACTAATTTTTATCGCAGTTCCTTTATTTTTTGTTAACAAAATTTATTTAACATAAAAAATGAAAAATCCTTTGCATGAAATCTAAATTTAATTAGATACTGAACATTGACCAAAGATTACGAAACCACCATGACATCAATTGTAAAAATTCTGACAAACATTTTTATGTTTTAATATTCGTGAAGTATAAAGGGGACTAATAAAGGTCCGGATAAAAGATTCATGGATAATTATATATATGAAAAAAAAAACCACGTAGCTGCGTTTATTGTAAACGATATATGAGGACGCCAATAAGTTGTCGATTCATGCGAGTTTGTTAAAGCAATTTCGCTAATACCGACGAGAAAAATTCTAGCTAATAGACTCGTTATATGCGAGGAAATTTAGTTAATTAGGCCTATGTGATTTGGTGCAGCGAGGCACAAGTGAATGAATGCTGAAATACAAGAGTTGTTAAAAAAGTTTCCGGAAATTTTATTTATCTCCAGAAGGTTTTTGAACTTGCCTTCGTATTGTAACTTAATAGAAATTTAGTTGCAGGTACAGTATATGCAATTTTCGATTAACTACATTCGAGATTTTCGGGAAACGTTACCCTCCCATAAATCGAGGATTTTTTTAACAGTTAAAAAAGATAGCAAAAAAGATTCCTGGATAACCAAAGCATTCAGCTCTTATTGTACCGTAACTTGTTTGTATTGTGGTGAGGTCAAAACATTGTCCACTAAAAGTCACATGATGAGCACCAGTGACCAGGGTGTACATGTAAACAAATTCCTGTGTTTAACTAAGGGGGTCATCTCAACACGGAGGGTAGAGGGGGGGGGGCTAGTATGAATCCCTCCAATGACGACAAGAAGCGACATTCTGGCGGCAGTTGCCAACTCTGGGACGTTTGGTCGACCATGAGTCGCCCAAGAGAGACCCTGGCTTAACAACTAGCCATGCTTGTGCACAGCGCCTTATTATAGGATTGCTGACAGGGAGGCAATGGCTAACGTGTAATTTGCCGTTGTTACATCCGGCCAAGCAAGAGAGGAAGCCTCGGGCCCTCAGCCAGGAGACAAAGGGAGAAATGAAGGGCAACCCGAAAAAACCCGAAACAAAAAAAAAATGTAAAATAAAATAGGAGGAATAAAAGTACTTGGACGACCGAGCGAAAGCTGGAAATGAAAATCGCTTTGGCATAAAAATTGCCCAAGTCCTAATTGCATGTGTGTGTTTTACGCCAGAGGACAAGAGATTGGTAAAGCCGTAAAGAAGAAGAACCTTACATCCGTTTATAAATATATATAGTTTTCCAGCTGCTGTTTTTTAGCGATTGTAAGGTGTTGGTTGCTATACAAGGTGTAGTGCGCTAGTATCGAGTGTGTGCTAGTATCTAGTTGCAGTAGCGATATGGGCCCCCTTCCCGGAAATGTTGTTCTTAATGGTAATCATTTCCGACTGCTGTCGGTGTTAATTATTCGAAAACCAACATCAACCAGAGAGAGCTGGTTAGTTTGCATCTGCCTGGCCGAATATATAATTTAAGGTTTTGTTTGCTCTGATGGAATGGCAAACGAAAGTTGTTCAAACACAGACTCTTTCGGATCGCGTGTAAACTAATCATCATTTCAGATGAGATTGATTTGATTCGTTTTTCTTTGGATTTTTGAAAGATGTTTGTACTGATTTGAAAATAATGCACCAGGGAATGAACGTTTTTAGTCTTGTTCTGTAATTGATAATAGATTCGTTTATAATGCAGGATTTGTAATTACAAAATGGCTAGACTCTAGTCTGTTTGTGAATGTTGCATTTCTAATTATAACGCTATTTATCATTGATCGGAATTTCTAGTTTTCAATTTATCACTTGGAATCGGTTCAGTTAATTATTGAAGAGAGTCTTTTAGTGTATTAAAAGTCCCTTGGAGAGATGAAGGCGTGTTATTTTTTTTATATTTAAAGATTTTCCCCTGCAGTATTGCCACTTCGATATATGCGATTTCGGGTTTTCGCATAATCCAACCATCGCCTAAATCGAAGCCCTCCTAGACTTTAGTTGCACAATAATCACAATTATTCAATATGTATAAACGCACATTGCACAATATGCGTTTAAGTTATTGTGGTTCATATTACTGTATATAAGTTAATTTCCAGTTTTCAACTAGATGTCAGCCTCGTTTTGAAGCTATACTTGAAAGTTTAAAACTTTTTTTCTTTCACTTTCACATGATGGAGCCAAGAAACTGAAATGAAACATGTTACATCCGCGAATGTTACTAAATTACTGTTATCTTCGTTCCCTGCTTATTAGTTTTTGTCCTTTTCTTCTTCGCGTCGCGTGAGAATTTCATTTCAAAGGATGGGTCACAACATTTTGATATAGAAATGAGGTTGAGCTTATAATTACAGGTGATGAAATATATCATTCCACTAAAAGATAAATGACATCTTCATTGTACAATATCTTTTTTTATTATTTTTACTTCATTGTAAATTCTATTTTTTTTTCTTCTAAGAAAAAAAATAATCTCTTAGAATTAAAATGAAATTTTTACGAGACCTATTTTTTCATTTATTTTTTTTTTTTTTTTGTGAGCAGTTGTTTGATTTTTCGATCAAAAGTTTTTAAAAAGATAAACCAAGGCCTGTGAGTCCGTTTGTTTCTTTCTCAAGGATTTGTAGTGAGTGAGTGAAATGGTGATTTTTTTTACACAGTTTCAAACATGTTGCTGTTTGAAAAGGATTGTAATAAAAACCTCAATTCAATACAAACAATGGGTAGTAAATCGAATTGAATTTTAAAAACAAATCGATGAAATCTGAGTTGTATGAGATGAGTCTTTTGTTAAAAGTTGGTAATTCGAATTTCATGCTAACTTTTATATTTTTTGGATGAAAAATATCATTTTTTGTTGTTAATAGCTGAAGAACATCTATAACCAAATAAAACGTTCACTGTACTGTAATCATGTATAAATTTGCTCTAACCAAATATAAAGAACACCATAAATCAAGTATAACAGTATATCAAGTAACGTATAACAATTAATCATGTATAAAGTTAGTATGTTATAAGCCGAATTTAAATTATAGTATAACCAAGTATAAAATGTCAAGGCTTGTCTATAGTTAAATGTTAGTAAAATAGGCGAAATCACACCTGTAGCCAGGTACAGCTGTAGTGTATAAAGTTTCAAACGTTTTCCTGGGAACTGAACTTTTTTTGGTTTCCAAAAACGAGGGTTAGTTGAATTTACTTTACCCGGGGAATCCCTGTACAATGGACTATGAATAGGTTGGTTTTGGATTTCCAACGAGTGTAAAATTCGGCTGTTTAGTGAATAAATGAAGTGTGCAACACCAGTGTCCACCCTGAGAAGTTTCTGTTTACATTCCCAATAATGCACTGAGAGCTGATGCTTTCTTGTCGACCTTTTCCAATACACAAGACTAGGTCCCCAACAAACCTAACATGGACGGGAAGAATAGAGGCAACGTTGCAAGAAAAAGGGGGACACAACAGGGGTTGAGAGGTCCTGTTGACACGCACAAAGACGTGTGGTGGTGAGCAGACTGGGCAAAGTTGACGGTGGGATAATAACCGACGAAATGGACTTGTCACCGACATTAATGTCAAAAGCTAGTTTCTTCTTCGAGTGTGTGTCCACGTTAATAGAGATTAATTGGTGGCGCAATGTCTAGGGATGCTGGTTGATTATACTAGATTGTCTTTGCGGAATGTACCATGTTGGAGTTGTTTTGACTTTTCGAATTAAAGGATGTGCTTAGCGCGTGTTGTTGAGAGATAAATTGATCCGTACTTCACTTATGGACAGGGATCAAATAGGGATGTCAGTAGTTCGGAATGACGTGTAAAGCAAGCATGTCATATTCTCCACCGAAAAATTGACACAAAGTTTAATGTTTAATTTATATTCAATTTAAATAAAATATAGCGAAAAATAAATTGGAACACACTTGTATTATTACAACTTGTTTAAGTTTAAAATCTTGAATTTTGTGGGGTTTTATTCCTAATGCGGTATGTGAGAGTATAAAAACTGTGTATAGTTATACTATACAAAAATCAGTTTTCTACAAAAATCAGTTTTATTCTAGTTACTGTACTGTACGGTACTTATAAAAGTTAAGTGAACGTATTATATACTTGGCATAGACGTGTAGTAGGATACACAGGATTGTGGATATAACATTTTAAAAGTGTAGATAAAATGCATACTTATTATAAAATTAAAAACTTCAACATGGTGCAAATTGTTTTGTGGCCCTATACATAGTATGCTCATGTAGACCGTCCAAAATGAGTTTGACATTCCTGATCTGTAATTAATATACACTTTTGTTGAACTGTAACCCACCCCTGCACTACAGTACTGTACTACTACTACTACTACTACTATTTTTTCAAAACTTTTTTAAACATACGCATGTCAAGTGGGCTGTCTTCTTGAAAATCATCTTGTTCGATAGTACAAAACCCAAAAATCCTTAAGAGATCGGCACATTTAAAACAAAAAACACTGTGGTAAACTTATTTACAATTTACACGTACACTGTGATTCAAATGGTTATTCCAATTTCGTAGAGTAACGAGCAATTTTGTAAAGTGACAAGCATTGGTACCTGGTAACAAACTCAAGCATTATATTTTGTTGAGCGTTATTTACACCTAAGCACAAAACTATCCGATAGTGTGTGTTAATTATAATTGTATAGAATAAACATTCACTCACCACTTGTGTGCATCATGCACAGTTGGAAAACAGCTATGAGCAATGTTGGTCCTGTTGGTGGCGGCATTCCTCCTCCTCCCAACGGCCCACACTTTGCGATCCAGCCTCGGCGGCCAGCGTTTTTCCTTTGGCCAAGTCCACAACGTCCCAAAACTCCAAAATGAAAAAGAACTTGGAATCACAGAGTCAGGTCAAGTGTGTGCCTGCACCCCACTTGCCTAACCCAAGGACTTGCTAGGTAGTCCATGAACACTAATATTGAAGCTCTTTCCACGCACTATTGTACCACCACGTGTGTATATATATCGCAGAGTTGCACGGCCACACAGTCATCGACCAACTGGCGTCTGCGTCTGCTCTAGTCTGCTGTTGCTTGAATCGAATGTATGATTTGAGTTTGCGAGCGGATGCTGACAGCCTGACGATGGTTGGCCGCACGCGAGAGAAAACTGGCATGCTGGACCAACTCACTCCTGGATAAGGGGTTCGTGGATTTTCGGGATGGGAAGGAAAGGGAGCGCACACCGGTCTCTCTTATTGGCTGCGAGCTACGGCAGGCGCCCTTTTGCCGGACGATGCTTTTCCAAACAGCAAAGGCAACAAACTTTTCAAATGACGTGGGGGGAAAGCGGAACAGATTGTAATTAGAGTAAACTTTTGAGAAGAGGCGATGGAATAATCCGAAAATGGATTGTTTGTTGTGAAAGTCTTGTGTTGGTTGGTCGATAACCTAGACGAAGTTTAAACGATAATAACGAAAGGTGAAAATCTGCGAAATTGAATTTTGAGCCAAGAAAACTTTGATTATATTAAGTAAACGGTGGCAATTCTTTAAAACGAATTTGTATTTAAAATACAACAGAAAATAATTATTATATTACATGAATTATGCGGTACAGTATATGGATAGAGTTGTTGAAAGGACATTGTTTGTAGAATAGCATTTGATTTAATGTGCTTTTCGCGACATAGCATTTTAAAACTTATAACAATTTAAAGGAAAATCCTAGAAAGTGATACATACAGTATATTGTATACTAATTATAATACAATGTATAAATACTATAAAGTTGTGTTAGATTTTCATTACTTGTGCACTTGATTTTCTAAAGACAACTTTTTTCTGAACACACTGAAAGCACATGGACGCAGACGACAAACTTTTGAAATGCTACGCTGAAGATAGTGGAACAGATTGCGAATCCACTTTAAAGCGATAGAAGACAAGTATTCTGAAAAAAAAATTGTTTGCTATGTCTGTGTTTGATGTTGATAGCAAAAGATAGCATGACAATAGTATCAATGTATCGCCCTTTTGAAATGTTTGTCTTTACGGCATGTTTAATAAGAAATAAATAAAATACAAATTTACGTACAGTACAAGCCTGTTTGAAAGTTCAGTCATGACAAAAACAGTGAAATTGTTTATAAAGTTAGGTCGAAAAATAATGTTTATCAAGCATTAATTATTTTTTCAACATGACTTTTTTTTCACTTTCATGAGGCTCGCATTATAGAAATGATATGTAATATTTCATTAATTTGAAATCCAGTTCCAAATATGAGGTTGAAATCATCATTTTCTTTATTCTCTGGCATTTAGACCAACTTGGTTCACCGGTTTTACACTTGAAAGGTCATTTTGGACGTTATTTGTATTTTTAAATCTCTGAAATCATCATCTTTCAGGGACATTGGTGGGCCCCCTTTGTTTCTAAAGGTCAACTTCTTGAGTAGTAGTAGTTCCAATTTAGAGCTTGGTCAGGGTGCTCGACATATATCCCCAGCCATCAATGTAAATTAGCCCCAGCTCCACAGGGGTCTGTCTGCGTTCAGGTGGTGACAGTGGCGACTGGCGACTTGGGGTCTCTAAAAGGTACCAACTTTTTTCTGTGGCCTGTGGGTAAGTTCCGAAGAGATGAGGCGTGGCCTAAGGGCGGTCCATTTGCTTTAGTGCGTATTAAAGGATTGGGTCCTCTGGCTGGCGCCATAAGGTCGACCGGAAGTAGTAGGGGTAGTCCCAGGCTCTGGCGTGCCCTGTCTGGAGAAACTCTTGCTTAAAGTACAGTAATTTGTAATAAATACGGTTAAAGGATGTTGAGACTTTGTGTTTGTTTGTTTTTTCATTTTTTTACTATATATCAAAACTTCATATGTGTGTTACGAATGCGTGGTTTTCTTCTCTTGATCTTGCTTTCCTTGGAGCTTGGTTGGCAGACATCCAGACCTTAGAGGCATTTGCAGCTCATATTACGTCCATATTATTCCGAGCAGTGACGAATATCATGCTATAATATTTGTTTATTGTCATTAAAATTGCTGATTTGCATGGTTCGTGGTCAACAAGAGTTAGTTTTCGTGTCTGTTTTTTGTTGTTGTACTTGTCGATTGGGGTAGTTATTCTGAAACTTGGAAAGTTCAAGACTGTCGAGTCAACTGCCAAAATGCCAAGAGTTATTATGTAGATAAATTTTTTAGGATGCGAATAAAAATTGATTAACTAAAAGTTTACTTTTTCAAAAAGTTGAATTTGGAACAAAAACTAAAAGCTTTCTTAATTTTTCTCTTTTCTTAATTAAAATTATTGTCTAATTATAAATTTACAAAAAAATTAATGCACACACAAATATGTAGAAATCCAATCTTAGTATTCACAGACGAACAAACAAGGGGAAGAGCACCGGAAGGGATTAATTAAAACCATCAGCAGGGGTTGAAGGCGCACTTAAAAGCTTTTCGATGGAATGTCAAGAAGTCAGTTCACTGGGTTGATCAACAACCCTTTTTGTGACATGTTTGTTCACTTCTTTACCACCTACCCGGAGTTCAGAATTCTTTAATATTTTTTCTTTTTTTATATTACCCCATTTGCTTAAGTAACCTGCATACTTATCCAAATGCTCATTAGAACGCTTTTGCAAAAGACATTAAACGGTTTCATGTTCCAAGAAAGTGTTAGCATTTTCCGATAGCCTTGTTTGGCTTCTTCTTGAAGATGGTTCTGCTGGAACATCTTTGGGTACTTCCTTTCACCTGCCATAAAACATCATCCAGTGTGGGACGATGGTGAACGCGACATTGATGGCAACAACATTTTCTTCTATTCCCATTTTTAACTTGAGGGGAACTTGTTTTAATGGCAAAGCCCAAAGGTCTGTCTGAAGCCAAATGCAAGTGGCAGCAAAGCGTCTGCCACGGAAGAAATCTATACTACGGAATAAAGACCTTCTTCAAATAAACCATAATGAAAACCCATTGATGGTGGCGTTTAAGTGGCCAATTTCCCTTCGGTTCGTAAGGGCAGGGGGGAGAACACCCCTGTTTAGAAGTCAGGTTGAGCCAACCATCACTTGGGGGTGGGGTTTTGGGGGGTCTATTCCGCTCGTAAAAGAGGGTAATTGAGTACCTGTGCCAGCTAGACGACCCCTTGGTTTATATCCTCCTCTTCACCTACCCCCTCTTCTTTCTACCCACTCTACGGGAACGTAAAACAACCCCCTCTTGTCACCGAAAACTCGTAAAAAACGAGATCTTTTCCGAGAAATCACACTCTTCGATCTTCCTCTGAAAATGTAGAAAATCGGGAAGATGGAGCTAAAAGCTCCCAAGTGGAAAGTGTACCCCAGTTTGTTTTTTGTTGTTATTTTTGATACTCTTTCTTAGGAGTGAAATGATGGCTTTGGGATTGCATAATTAAGGGGATTATTTTTATTTATTTTTTATGAAATGCATTATAATGGTGAACATTTTAATGCAAAAAGATATAACGGAATGGTGCGATTAAGGCCTAATGAAGATAATGCTGATCTTTATTTTTCAGTTTCATTCGTTCATATTCTTCAGGTATATATATTTTATACATGAGATATCTTCATATTTTAAGATACAGGATGCCACTTTTCACCATGAAAATCTAACGCTGTCATTCATCTAAAAAAGGAAATGTTGGAGCGGCATGAAAGACAATATATTTGTATAGTATACAATATATAAATTTGAATGCATACGAGTACACGTATACGATACGAATAATTATGAATAAATATAAATAAAAAATTTGCTTACGTATAGAGTACTGTATATAAATTTTTAGTAAAATATTTACTCGCCTAATTTTTTGACACTACTAGAGTGCAGTATATATTTCATTGTGTATAATCCCAATTTTTATGAAAAAAAATAATAATATAATGAAAAAATAAATAATTGACAGTCATGTTCCATTTTGCTGAAGTTGAACACTATTCATATGCTGCTGTGTAATTTATTCGCTCATCGTTCTCAAGGAGTTTTCAAAGAGTTTTATTGAAGTTAGGTGATGGTGGTATGCTTATTGCTGTCATGTCAAGCGAAAGAAACAAAAAGCCGAAAAAGGCCAACCACTGAGAAGATTGTTTCTTTTTTCTTCTATTTTTTTTTTCGTCTTTCGACTTTCTCCTTGGGTAGTAGGTAGGTAGGTGGAAGCCCTAGGGCTTGTTTGTTTAAAGGAGTGTGTAAGGGGGACTCAGTAGGGTACCATATAACCTGTTCTCCACTTCTAAACTGCCCACCTGCCTTGTATGAGCCTTCAAGTGTTATGCTTTGTTGCTAAACATTGTTCCAAAACAACCAAATTATTGTTGCTAACGATCAACGTTAACGGTGTATTATGATTTTGTAAACTTTCAAGTTTAACTAGGGAAAGTTCAATGGAAATTATTGTTAGATTAACGTACAAACTAATGGTAGAATAAAATAGTTAGGTTGTGGGATTGTTTTCAACTATACTAACAATAACAAGTGGCTCTCGATTTATGCGAGGGTTACGATTAAATAAACTTTTATGTAAATCGAAATCATATAGACTATATTGAAGTTTTCATGAAGTGAGGCAAAGCTTCATCATCTGCATCACCGTAGAGAATCGCATAATAGTGAAACTATAATTTATGTACGAGTACGTTCTTTAAATATTAAAGGGGGTGGTTTCTCGCCTTGACTTGTGCGAAGGTTATTTCTACTTAAACCGCATAAATCTAAATTCTCATTAAGCGGCAAAACTTCAGCGTTCAGTCACTTGTGCACTACCCCACAAATTCGCATAATAACGAAATCACATATACAAAACTTGCATAAATTGATGAATCCCAATATTAGGATACACTAACTGCTTGAATCATTTTGAAAACTTTGACTTTTTTACTCGTCTTCGTTTGCCCTGAAAATTTCTACCTTACTGTACTTTTTAATAAGTCGAATGTTGTAAATAACAAATTATATAAATATTCCTCTCATACATTATTCTGAATACTATGACACCCTGTATGTTAAATACCGAGGGCTGTGTTGACGTAGAAATATGTTAATACTATATCTGAATTAGGGTAGATTACAATTTGCTTTACTAGTATAAGTACAGAAGTATTTTGATATTTGAACTACGAAACCAGATTTCGTTTTAATATGTCGAAATTTGGAATAATCTCATGATTATTATAGAAATGTTTTTGTAGACTATAAAATTCTATGTAAGATTATCGCGACACACTGTATATTAGATACCAAGGTCTGTTTTCATGTGTAAAAATTTTTGCATGCAAAATGCCAAACCTTTTGACCCCACACGAAGGCACATCGGACACATTATTCACACAACTTTTTTTGTATTTTTTTTAGTTGTTGATTAATTTTAGTCATTAAAAGAACACTTTATAATGTTTTTTGTATACCTTTATTATTATAAATATTGAGATGATGTCATGCATTTTTCTTCGAAAAACCAGATTGATTTTTAGCGGCACGGTTAATTGCTTTCTGTGTAAGATCAACCAGCTTAGTCATCGTGATCAGTTAAGTTTAAATAGGCGTGTAAAGAAAAAAAAAACTTGGTGAATAGAAAGGGTTACAAAAAAATTTGGTTACAAAAAACACAAAACAAATATGGCTGCATTTTGTTGGTTAAAATTGGCCAAGGTAACCAAAGTCAGGTGATCCATACTAAAATGTTTTCAAATGTGTTCCACCACTTTTTATACACGCTCATGTACATATTATAGAAGTTGTTTTATGCTTAATACATTTTTCATGTTTGTTTGTTTGATAAATTGAATACAGTTGAACCGATTTCAACGGAACTTGGCACTTAAGTTATTTCAGACTCAGAGGGAGGTCAAGAGTCACTGTAAATGTTCAAGTTTTTGATAAGAAGCAGACAAATATGTCTTTTGTACACTCGTCTATTTTTGAATTGTTTATGTTGACATTGTTAAATATGAATTAAAGAGTTTACCTTTTTGTTGTTAAGGTTATGTTTATATTTCATTAATGTAATCAGGATTGTGGGAAAGGGGGAGGGGATAGGAAAGCTCGCGAATGTAAACGATAGTTGCAATAGTTATTGCAAATACGCAGATTTTGGTTTTTCGGCTATTTAAAATAAAGATTATATACAAAAAAATGGGTACTTATCGATTACCCAGCTAAAGCTACCGATGGCGCTAGTAAATAAGAAAGATAGTAATGTGTGATCGATCGTTGTGTGTTAGAATTTGTGTTTATGATGACAAAACACTACGTTAGGTGAGTCCTCGGCACAAGCCCGAGCAAACGATCTTGTTTTAACTGACTACCACCCTTACCTAGTGGCCTGTCATGATAAATTCAAAGTTCATTTTTACTACACATAATGATCACACAACGAGCGTTCACACATTTCACCTAACATCTACTATTATATAATAGATATTACCTAATAGCACCATCAGCGTCTTTGGCCGGGTAACCGATAAGTTCCAAAAAATGAATATTCCAGATGGATATGTTTTGTGTTTTATTTTCTTCATTATTTTCTGTATATTTTAGCACTTGTACAATCAGAATTATGTACACAAAAGTTTTTGGGGTACTTGTCGTTTAAACGGAACATTTGCTACAATGAACAGGTAACATCAAAAAAAATATTAATATTATCGTTTCGTTTCAAAGAACTTCTAAACACAAACACATATAAATACAAAGAAATGGCGGTTCAACTATAGTAACGGTTTGTTTTATTTTGTCAAGACTAGTGATTTGTGCTTTATATTTTTGGAAAACAGCGATGTCTTGAGCACAATAATAATAGTATTAATAATAGTATTAATAATAACACAATAAACAATGAAAAACAAAGATTTTATATATTCATGTAAACATTTCAAATTTCCTTTGGCATATTAAAATCGGTTCATTAAATGATAAAATAAAACATAATCTGACATTTATTCAAATATGTGCGAAGCCAGCGAAAATTAACTTTAAGCGTTTGTTTTAAACAAAATCAACCCGTGTTTTGTACTTTTTATGTATGTATGTATGTATGTACTATAAACGATTTGCAACTAATTCATGGCGTATTTTGTACACGAGAATGTTTCTAAAAAGTACAGGAGGTCCTCAATTCATGCGAGGGTTGTATTGTGTCTAAACCTCGAATAAATCGAACATTGAATACATTGAAATTACCATGAGTGATACTTCAACGTTCAGTCACTTGTGTACTAATGTTCGAAACAGCACAATAGCGAAATTTTCTCGCATTTAACGAACATCTATGAGAATTTCCAAATAATGAAATCACATACAAATAGCTAGCATAAATCGAAGACTTCCTGTAGTGTCTTATAAAATCAAATAATCAATATTGAGAAATTGGGAAGCCAGTTTGATATGAATTCAGTCTCATGTCCAAAGATTAAACATAGGTTATTCAAAAAGTTCTTGATAGTTCTTGGACATGTTTGCTTTATGGACCAATACATTTGACGTACGCCTTTTATCACACTGAACAAGTTCAAACACAGCCACAAATAAATCACTGCATCCATTAATTACTACTACGCATAATAAAATAGAAATCCAAGCTTCTTTCACGATTTACAAGTAGCCATCGACTTTTTTTCTGTAACAACATATGACTTTATGCCAACAATTTAACAACACCCAAAAGAAAACAAGATTTTTTTTTCTTTCTGTACATTCATCTCATTTCTTCTTTTCTGGGACGTGATTTAAAAAAAATCACCAAAATAATACACCACAGATTACACCAAAGTGCTATTAAGTAGCCAGTAGTTCACGTTTGTAGTTGATGGGCGTTGCAGGAATTACCATATTGTGGTCACCACTCTTGTCCGTGGCGCATTGTCCTTTCAAGTAGCTACTGCGATCGATACCGAAAGTGTTGTTACTGTAGAAACGATTTTGACGTCTCAAGACAACCGCAGCGAATGCGGCGATGATGATAAGTAAGCAGATGCCAACCACGAGAACTGCTATGTAAACTGGACCTATCACTGAGGACCTCTTGCTAGGACTTTTCTCTGTTGGTGGCATATCGGCAATCTTCGGTTCGTAAACTGTCTTCGTGTCGTTAACTGGACTTTCTACACAGAAAAGCATCAGATTCACTTTTTTGTTTATTTACGATAATCAAATGCATAGACGTTGGAAGTCAAGAAAAATCAACTTACTTGTCACTTGACGCAAAGGTGGGTTCTGGTCTTCGTTGCAATAAGACTCTTGACAGCAAACCAATAAGGGCCATTTGGCATTGGGAATGGCTGGAGGACGGTTTTCACATAAAAGTGGTGTTTTGTTCGTGATGCAACCTCGTGACAAGGGTTCGGAACCGTCCATCTTGTCGAAGAATTGAGTGTAACACGTGCTCGTAGTGTTGCAAGTCTTTCGTCCAGCAGAAACACAATCGGGAGTCGTGCAAAGACATGTTATCATTTTACCTGCAAATTAAACAAAATAAAACAACTAAATTAGGAACTGAATGTGAATTAGCACAATACGAGTTCATTAATAAATTTTACTAAAAAAATTCCTCAATAATGAAGCCATTATCAAGTACGGTTAAATCAATATTGAAAGCGTTAGCAAGTATTGTTTAGTTTATTACCACGATTTGTACGTAATCGTTTCTAGAAACGTGTTTTTCGTGTTAAACGAGGAAGATGAAGGAATGAATGAATGACAACTATTATTCATATTCCCTCGTAATTTTGTGTACTAAATTCTGCAGCATCTCATTTAACATAAGTTTACATTTACTAGTCTTCGTTAAAGTTTATTATTTAACCTAGATGGTGAGTTCGCCTTCTACTCGTGCCGTGTGTGTTCAGTTTGGGGGTTTGACCGCGGGGGGTAGGATTTCTCGGGGTACTCCCGTTTCCTCTTGCATCATAAAACCCTGTTCCATTACTTTTACTCTCGTCTCATCATTGTTCCGGTATTTTTCGATTTATTAAAAGTTTATGTGGCGGCCAAATGACATATTTGGACGTAGATTAATGGAAGTCGGTGCAGGTTTTAAACCACAAATACCTAAAATTTAGGTCCTAAATTATTTAATTATTTTATAACGCACTTTCCATTTTCGCATTGCTCATGTTTGAAATCCATTTTTATGTACAGTATCTCCTCCGTCGCAGCGTCTCTATGCCTTTTCTCAGGCACAATGGATGGAACCCTAGCATAATGGCCACATTTTAAACGGTGAACTATTACAACACGTACTCATCTTTGAAAAACATTTTTTATTTACTTACTGCGTCGTGCGTTTCAAAACGCAATGAATGCAAAATAAACAATACGTAATCACGTTAAACTAATAATCGCAAAAATTCCTACAACATTTTTTTTCACTCTTCATCTTTGAAAAATCTATGTTTATTTACTTACCGCAGTGCTCTTTTTTTCCAAAACACAATTGATACAATCAAAGCATAATATTCAAACTTTATGAAGCGAAAATTCTTATAAAAATTTTCTTTCTGCTCGTTCAATTTCAAAAATTCATTTTCTTTCACGGCACAATGGATACAATACAAGCGTAATAGATAATTACGTTAAACCTTTAGTGTTGGATTACCGATTTTTACTTATCATCACAATCTTTGAGCTTTCGTATACTTCTTCAAACGAGAACTGTTTAAGAACGGTTGTCCTAATGGCATTCTTAAGAATGGTAATCCTAATGGATTTCCACCTGAAAACTGGATGAATGGTGGAAATCTAATGAAAGTTTCTTGGCATTTCCTCGTTGCAAAAACCAACGGATGGAAAGAGAAAAAGAATAAGCATAGAAAAACACTATTAGTATGCATATGCAGACTCTCAATCTCACGATACGACCAAATATTTCTGCATCGCTAGGTGGCCACCAAGTTGTTCGCCCGCAATAATTTAACCAACAAGGGGTGGATGACAACCTTTCTCTCACTTCCCAGCCTTAGTTCGTTAGTATTGCTTCAAGTTAGTAAACTATGTAGATGAATATATTTATACACGAAATATATATACATAGGAAAAAATACAGCGGTTTTGAGAAAGTCTTTCTTTTTTGGGGATGGGTGCAGAAATGGAATGACGCGTTTTTTTGCAATTCTTCGTCGTCGTTGGGAAAAGTTTAGCGTTAATGAAAAATTTCCTTTCGAGGATAATAAGCAACGTGATTGGGAGTGAAATAGCGATTTATCTTTTTTTTTGTAGAAAAAAATTAAGAAAATAAATATTCAAAAGAATTTTTTTTTTTAAATTAAGATGAGTGCGTAGGACGTAACGAACGTTTAAGGTGACCAGAGATTTAATTATATGGAAAGTAAAACTGGTAAATCGAGTCACTGCTTGTTTCTTGTTTGTTCTAGTTGTGTTAGTTGAACACTAGGTAAACCTAGTAAATTGTTTCAAAAGTGGTTCAAAAAAACATTGGTTTTTATTTATCTACTCGGCTATTCATCAGGAGGTCTTCGATTTTTATGAGGGTATCCACCTCGCATAAAAAAAAAACTCACCTAAAGTCGTATATGTATTGAAATAATGAAGAAGTGGCAATCTTCAACGTTATTCACTTTTGTACCATCACATCACTTTTGTACAAAATCGCATAATAGAGAAGTATTGTTTTGTTATAACAAACATTTGATAGGGTTTATTTTGGTCATGTCGCATATTATTAGCGGAATCGCATAAATCAAGGATTAGGTAACATAGTCAATGAATATGTCCATGTTGAGTTTCGGTAAAATGTTGATTTGTTTTTACTTCACACTTTTTGATTTTGGCGAATCTACAACTTTATGTACAACGCTTGACAACATAAGTTTATAGTGAAACCTAAATTAAGCTTATCTTTCATAATTTTTCTTCTTTACTGATCCGGCACCTACATGTTGACTAAACTTTGCGGAACTTCTAGACAGTTTTAAGACAATGGTTCTTTTTCCCCCGCACGTTGTTTGTATCTTTGTCTCATTTACATGTCATACCTCAGCTGACAGAAGCTCCCAAACCACAAGACTTTGGATTTATTTCGCAGTACTAGTAAACGTGTATGCAGAAAAGACTCTTGACCTTATGACTCGACTTCACTTTAAAAACTCTTTTGAACATCTTGCGAGACTTTCTAATACGTGACTTTGCCCCCAACCTCCCCTGTTGTCGACCCACCATCAGGGGGTCCAGGCTTACACTATGGTTCTTTTGGCTGGAACTTTTGTTGCTTCCTGGGGTCGAAATGTCGTAAATTCAGCACACTTACGTGACAGAAAGCAAAAGCCCTAAGCCGAACATTCATAACCCTGTAAAAATATGGTAATGGCGCAATAATACCACACTGGTAACTGAGCTTTATTCGCTCGAATGGGTATTTAAGAACACTCCTGAATATCATTGCTGTCAACGTTGGTTGGTGGAGTGGGTGGGCGAAAAAAAAGGTGTCAAGTGGAATTATCACTTGAATTATCTGATTTTATGTACACATCTTTTATTGTTTTTGTCAGTTTGCAGCATTCCAAAGGTTTACTATCTAAAGATCATTTCTTTTTCTGAACAGCTGACCTGACATGTTCTTTACTAACCAAGTTGACCAATAAACACCGAATAAATTGATCAGTTTGAAGATTGGTTGCATGATGACATGATTTAGAGAGGAAGTTCTGTTCGAGGTTAGTTTCTACGAAAACTTCGCATAAATAGAGAATCGTATTTACCGAAATTCACATATGCAAAAAATTGTTATTGCTGACCATTCTATATGTATGTTAGGCTGTATCTGAGCCACACGTAAGCGTACACATTGTAACAACGCGGAAGCTTTTATTTACTTGTGCACCACTTCATAGACTCGCATAATAGAAAAATGTTTCTGCTGATAAAATGAATGAGTAGTCTGAAGAATCTATGTCGCACAATAACGAAATCACCTTTACCGAAATCGAATGAATCAAAGAATGCATAATGAAATAGTTCTAGATAAAATAGAATTATTCTGGAGTAGTAGTACTGTATTTGGTATCTGTTTTTGAGATTTCTCGTTTCATGTACATTTAAGTGTTTTACAACTCATCTTTCGTTCGGTACTGTTCACTTGGAGATTCCTTATGAAATCAAAGCAACGAACATATTTTTGTGAACACTCTCAATGCGAAAACGTTTTGAACATTTTCTCAACGTGGTTTTAAATTTAATATTTTCGCCAAAAGTAATTCAACACTCGTGCAATCTGGTGATGATTTACTCGTGTCCTCATTTTGCCCAGTTTTCTACCAAGTTGATGGAGTTTGTTTATTTTTAGAAAATCAATTTACGCCCCGAATATTGTTAACATTCAGAGATGGTATGGTTCCAATTTACTCGTATTTTTTTTTCTTTTTGAAAAGAGCCGAGATTGATTCAGTAGGAACTACTAGCAAATGTTTTCAAATTCTAAAAGTGTTAACCTTTGAAAAATGAATGCACTCAATTCACTATCCGAATTTGAAATGCGAATTCAATGAGATGAACAAGTTTGTAAATAACTTTATCGATTGCACATGTAATGAAGTTATGCCCTTTCTTCTTCAAAGCAACGTATGATGATTGTAAATTAGTGAGAAGGTTGAATTTTGTATTATTATTATTATTGATTTACATTTTCAGTTATTTGGTCGATGAGTATTCCGGTTGCATGAGAAATGCTTACATGCTTATATAGAGAGCCAAGTTTTGAAAATCAATAGCTGGTAAATGATTGAAAACTAATATTTCGATTGAATTTGCATAACCGAAAATCGATTTTATCAAACATGAATTTAGAATAATTGATTTTATTCGCTAAACTTTGCACTGGTCGTTTAGAAGTAAACTGAATTGGATAAAAACTGAAAATTATAAGATATGGCATAGAAGATTCTCGATTGACGCGAGGGTTACGTTTTGTAAACAAAACTCGTTTAATTGGGAAATTACATAATTTAATGAAGAAGTGGAAAAACTACAACAGGCAATCAATTCAGTCAGTAGTGGGGTATATCCTAGGAAATGAATTGATTGCTTTTCACACCCACAAATTACTTATAGTTTACAAAACCACTTACAACTTATGTATAACCTACGTCCTCACAAAATCGAACAATAGCGAAATTTTGTTGCACTAGAACGTTCGTGTAGGTGAATTTCCTGTCGCATAGTAGGGAAATCGTATATGCAAGATACTCGCATAAATTGAGACTTTGTTGTATTAAAACATCTTTTTGTTGTCTAATTTACAAATCAGTAGGATTTTCCATATAAAAATTTACCAAGAGAAAATGACGGTCACTTTTTTACTTTATTTTATTTTTTTTTTACACCTTATTGACAATGAAGTTTGAGAACTCGCGGCTCATCGGTAATATAAGATCTCATACTTTTTTAGGTGATTGATAACACTACTGCGACTTTTTTTCTTTGGTTCTTCAAGTGGTGTAGTCTAGGTCTAGGACACTGGAATGCTCTTAAAACACTTTTGAGTCCAAAAAAATTCCAAGAGGGTGAGACAACCCAAAAGTGAAGAAGTAGTAAGGGTGGATATTCTATTTAGAAAACCATCTTGAATCTATCAAGTCCAAGGCCTTCTTGAACAAATTTACGACGATTCTTCTTATCAGTCAAATGGTCTGCTTTATAGGGCCGTCAAATTACGACCATCTTAAGTGAACAGTTCCTTTTTGATGATGTAAAAAACTTTTTTTTTTAAATAAATTTTTTTAAAAAGATACTGTCTGGACAAAAATGACACTAGATGTTGATCTTGAATTAAGACCTTTCGAAAATGCCAGTCAGTCGGAAAAGAAATTTGATGATCGTTTTCTGGTATTTGATACTTGGTAGAGAATTAGGAAATTTTTTCTTACTTCTTGTCGAGGAGGAGGGCTGCAAGTTTTCAATTTTATAATGAATAGACGTCTATTTTAAACTTTTAAAAATGCAATGTTTTATACATTAATGATCTTGTTTATCCGCCATATCTATATCAAGTATAATATCTTTAGGCTACTTAACTTAGATTAGCTTCTAAAATAAGAATTTTTAGAAGCATCAAGTAAACTAAACACAATTTATAAACATGCTCCTATTTCCCATAACAAACATGCACCTATTTCCCATAACATTAAAAGAAAATTATAAACTTGTTTATAAACATTAATAAAAAATTATAAACACGTTGTATAAATAAAACGGTGTGCTATTTATTTTGTTATATTTTGTTAATTTGACTATAAATTAAACCTTAATATTTCAAGGGCTGGCGTGGCTGCGTGTTTGCCATGTCTGGCTCATAGTTATATTTTTTTAAATCATTGAACTTTAACCCTGACATCATCAGATGGCAAAAAGTACATTTTACTCTCTATCGACGCTTCTAATGATCTTCTGATTAGGTATTTTTATGTTTGCGAAAAGGGCAAAGGCCCCTGTTTCGGACCCAATGCAAACGTCAACTTTTCTGCCACTTATCATCATCACCAGTTGATGGGTGGTCTGGTGAAAAGTCCACCTCCGTTGAGGGCCGAACCTTTTGTTTGTTTTAATTTGCCGGCCCCATTTTGGGCCCTAAGGCTGTTGTGCACAGCCCAACTCTTATTATCTCGGCCATTAGGCGTTATCTGTGACTCTTGAAGATCCGCTTCGTAAGCGAGAAATGCAAAACACAAAACTTAATGAGTAGAGAACCTCATCAAACGGCGGTAGATAAACTAAATCATGCTATTTATTTATTTTCTTTAATTTTTTTTTGGTCTGTCGTTACTTGGTTTCTGGATGAGTCAGCTTGATAGGATTAATCTACGACTTCTAGGATTAATAGGATAACGTTTGCTTTGGAAATGGATACCCTTGTCACGCTCGATTGGTGCGGATCTCTAATACGTTTACGTATGAGTGAACCATTATTGTAAAAAATTTTAATCTTCAAACTTCTTCAATAAAAAAAATATAATTTGTAAAGTGCATTTAAAATAATAGTTTTTACGTTTGGATAAAACCAGAAAAAAACAGTAATATATGGAAATATTGTAAATTAGAAACAATGGACGGTCGTTCAGTTGAGTGAGTGTTCCGTTAAGGACGATTTGGGAATATGTATAAACAATAAATTAGATTCCCAATGAATTGTGGGAGACAAAACAGTGGCGCCATAGTGCCCCTTCTTTTTCATCGGAGACAGTCTCTTCGTCGCCATTCGACTGGGTAGTGTCGCCCACGCTTTTCCGATTGACTGAAATTTTAAGTGTCATCGTCGTCTATATGCGACATTGCGTCTGCAAGAATCAGCTTTAACAAACTGTCGCAAATTTAGATCTTGGAGCCAATAATCTAATAATGTTACTCAAATACTACACTCGTTTAATTCTTTTATTAATTGAATCCTTTTATTGAATAACTTACTTATATACAAATAATGTGTAGTATAGTACAGTATATGGATGGGTATACGACAGTTTAAAACAATACTCTCTAAGAAGATCATACAGACAAGTATTGGAATATAACTTCTTAGTCTATGATACAGTATACGTTAACCCGAAATATAAACGAGCATATAAACGAGCGAAAATACCCGAAATGACGAAAATATCTTCGTATTTCGAAAACCAAAAAATATGAACATCGCGCTAAAAGGGAATCCGTGATAAAGATTTCGTAAACGAAGAATACGTACCGGTATCTCATTTTCTTGCATAGAAAAGCCTTATCCTATGTTTGATGATGTCATACTAATTGAACAAGGCAACGTGTGAAATCGTGAGAACTCTGACTTTGTGAGTAATTAATTCATATTGCGTTAATAGCTTCTTGTTGTTTGACCTTTTACCTCGTGAAAAGGCGTGAGAAAGTTTTCAACGATTCTTTTTCGCTGATGAAAAATAGAAGAGAAAGCAGTCGTTCACTCGCTGAATAAACAACCCACTGTTTATTTATATATATCTTTTAAAAAAATCATAAGAAATGAAGAGTCGTTCATGACTCCGGTACCTCTTTACATCCTTCACAATACATAGTCTATGATGGTGAAGAAAATGTAAAAGGACTCGACAACATGAGTGGATTTAAAAAAAAAAGAATCGAGTCGATTGTCGAGAATGAAGTCGTTGAATGGATGTACCGAAAAAATAAAAATAAAGTAGAAAAGCCATGTTGTTTCCACATTGCCATCAACATGGTATCGTACTAAATGATCGTAAACAAAGCTCTCAATGATCACTCGAAAGGCATTTCAGGCGGGTGAATGGCACTAAAGTAGATGGAACGTCCACAAGAGGCTTTGACACACTTGAAACGACTCTGACCATTTTGGAATTTCGAGTTCAATGTCGATATCTTAAGTATAAAACAAAACTTGTCTATTTAAAAAGCCAGTTTTACATAGTTAGAAGTTCCAAGGGTTTCTGAGGAACTTATAGTACTTTTATTTTTACCATTCTTTTAAGTTTCTTATCGTCAAAGAGGGTAAATGGACAGCAAAAGGTTTTTGAAGAACTTTCTAGTTCCCCGTAGTCTTGCGTTTTTCGATTAGCCTTTTTTCGATATAATGTTCTTTTTATGAATGTGTCCATCTTTAAAAAAGTCGATCTTATGCTAAATGCTAAACTTCATGCACTGTAAACATATGTTTGGGTTATGTCTGCATAGAATGAGCCATAAGCTAGGTCTCCATAGAATTAGCGATTAAAGTCTTACTGTATTACATTTTTGATATTTTTGTAAGTAATACCGTACTGGTACATATTTAGTTTGTGTTTGTTATGTTTAGTAATTATGTGAAGTTAATAAATGCTATTTATTATGTAGCCTATGCAGATTTATTTATTTTGATGCAACACTTTTTGGACCCTGTGAACGGATTAATTTGATTTCTAGTCATTGTTATGAGATCAATTATCACCTTTCCGTTTGGCGAGCGCTCGAGTTTTCAAGAACGAATTAACAGCAGGGATAGATAACTGTACAGAACTAATATCGTTCTTTCAATTTTCTTATCTTAGGATAAATGGATATCCTAAATTTTTTTTGACTTCACTACAGAGAGATAAATTGAGCAAACGGAGAAAAAAAACAAAAAACAAAAAAACAACTCAGAACTCATTTCAAAACAAATGCGCTTTTGCTTATCCAAACAGTAAATGCGATGGCGGTGTGTTCAAGCGTCTGCTTTCTTTTTCCATTCCACCATGTGTCGTAGCGAATTAGCCATGCCCTAGGCAAAGGAAGAAGAAGAAAACAGAGAAAAGGGACGATGCCGGTTCCAGATAAGACAATCGTGTCGTGTCTGCTTCTTGCTGTCTTCTCTGGTGGACCACGAAGAAGAAAAAGACCCCCTTGTGTGGGACTCTGCGCAATGATAACATCTCTTAAAAAAAGTTTGAGAGACTGTCCTGCTACCTCAGGGTTACACTCAATATGGCTTCTTTGATGTGTGTTCGTACTGGGCACTTCCCTCGTGTAAAAGAAAGATGTTGTTGAGTTCTTTCCTCGAAATGTGGAAGGAACAGAGGTTGGTAATTTTACCAAATGGTCCACATATGTTCATGACTTCTTTTCAGTCCGGTGATAGATATATCTAGACCTGCACACTTTGGTGATAATTATTATCACCAAATATATAGATAATTTTTCGAATTATTTTTATTTTAATCATCTGGTCATCGTAAGAGATGTTGATGTTGACATTGACTTGAACGTAAAATTGTACATATGTGATATAAATAAAAATAGAGAGGCAATGATAGGTAATACCGTTCGAATAGCCATCGGGTTTATCATTTGGCGACAAATTCGCGTATGTTAGAAGCCAAAAAGTTGTGTTTGTGAATATCGAGAACATCAAAGTTTGAATGGTGAAGGATGCACTTTATCACTGTATCTTTATTAGATATACAGTAGTATACTTTTTAATTCTGTAGAATTCCTAAGATGTGGCCCATAGTATACAGTATGTTCCAACGTCTACTTAATTTGTTTCTTTAATATTAATTCAGCAGGTTTCAGTTTATTTATAAATTGTAATGCACTGCCATTTTATAGGAACTATAATGAAAATATATATAGTTACCACAATTTGAGTCTGTCGCTTGTGGCTTAACTATTTTCTTGTGATTTACATTCGTTGTGCGATAAAATTTTAAGGACCTTACAGAACATTTACATTTTTTAAGCAAGTCTAGAAAACTAATAAGCTTCCATTAAGGAAACTCATTACCATCATCAACATTCATCTCGTGTTCGTTTATTTCTTATGAGATTCACTACCAACCTGTTCATAAATCAGTACCTTTTTTTTTAAATAGTTGAAAATATCAATACAGGGGGTCTCTGTTTGCAAACAATACAAGTTTATGATGATAGATTATGTCAATTAGTTATTGATAGAGGAAAAACAATGAATAAGTTGTACATTCACAACTGTCATATCTGTCAGTATATACCAGGGAATGGGGGAGGGGGGTTAAAAAATGTAGACTTGGAAGAAGAAAGTTTATACAGACGATGAGAATTCCTTGTTTACAGGTGATCTCTTCGTCTCAATAGCTGCAGGGTGTGTCATAAAATCCAGAAAAGTTTTGTTTTTACTTCATGTGAAGGAAGAAGCAAGAAAAAGTGGATGATTTAGAAATTCCATTTATTTTACTATCATGCTCACATTTAAAGTCAGTTTTGATTCTATAATTTATTTTTACTGCAAAAGTTTGGTTTTTTTATGTATATATTTTTATGGAACATTTTTCCCACAATTTAATTGGATTCGTAAATTAAAAGTTATCAGCTTGATAAAAAAAAAGATTTTGTCATACAAGTTTGTTATTTTAATTTTTCATGGTTTTGCGAAAATGTAGGTTTTTTTATTTCATTTGATGACCATTGAAACATCATAGTATTGTAAAAATTCTGAATGTAAATAATTAGTATGTGCAGGACAGGATCACAGGACTTGAAGCAATGGTCGTTTGCAAAGTCGAATGCATGCTTTGCATTTGCATTGTATAGGATTTTAATTAAATCGTTTGCTTTAAATCAGTATTTAAATAACGATCGTGTGCAAAATTTTACGTCAATAAAACAATGATGATGTTGGAAATAGTTTCTGACAATGATTGTTAATTAAACAATGATCATGTGATTTAAACAATGATCACGTGATTTTTAAACAATGATCACGTGATTTTTAAACAATAATTATGTGATTTAAACAATGATTACATGACTTAAAACAATGATTACATGGTTGAAACAATTATCATTTATGAGATGCTGTACTCAAGTCTCAAGTTTGACAGATTTATTTACTATCTTTCTTGTATATCTTATTGGAATAGTGTTGCAACAGTCATCTGCAGCATCAAATGGGTTAAACAACGATTATCATTTATAGTAACTGCCACTAGCACCAACACGATACAAAACGTCAAATTGTATTAAATTTGTATTCAAATAATGATCACGGGCCAAATGGGAAAAATGCGTTAGTCATGCAAATTTTATTTATGATCAGTCATTTTCAACCCTTCACTGCATAATTTCAAAATCACTCGATATGCATTAATTAAAATCATTTCCTCACAAAATAATCATAAAATAAAGAAACCAAGATAAAGATCTTTGAAGATCGTCACGACTTTGAATGAAGAAAAGACGAGAAAGACTTTTCGAAATTGATTTGCTGAACCAATAACTTGTATATTTAATTACGAAATCCAATTGCTGGCTTGATTAATTGGCGACGATTAAACTGTAAAAGTCGGCATCTTTTTTATATATTCATATATACATATCCATTAATTAAAAGAAAAAATCGAAATGCTGTTGGAAAGAGATCCAATTAAAACCGAACAGGACTCAATTGGTGTGGACAACCTCAATTCTCAAAAGTCATTATCGTCGATTGTTTACATTTTATCTCTTATGTTATCATCTTCAATGGTACATTCTCAATAAACAAGCCACTCAAATAGAACTCGTTTAGTCGATGATTGGCGTACACAAAAAACCCTTTCGAGAGAGACTCTTAAGCCATTAACAAATTAACATTTCAATTAAAGGATTGATTTGTTCCACTTTGGACTGTGGGAAATTTTAATACTCTCTTTTTTTTTCATATACCCACTTTTTTTTTTCAATATATGTTTAAGTTAAAGAGTTGGATGGTCACAGAGAAACCATCAAGTGAAATGGTTGCAATTATTTCAACCGGAGGGACATGAGATGAATATTTTAACCATTTTTCATTAAGTGTGTAATGGTTTTTAAGTTTTTGAGGCATTTAGTTGGTCTTTGGCCACGACTCACCGTAGTAGATAAAACGACTTGAAAGCTTCAATGATGGAAATGGGAATGAGATTACCTTCGTGACACGATGCTGTGTAAATAGTCATTAAGATGGAGGACGTCGAGCGAAAACATCAGATCTTTAATGTTAACTGTGTTCAGTTTTTTTCTTCGTCTACATCAGTTTAGGAATGCATTAGAGGGGGACGTTTTTTAATATTTTTTTTCCTAACTTATGGAAAAGTGTCGTTTCAGGTTTCACTTAAATCAGTTAAAAGTAATGCCAAAAAGATAAAACTATTGACACTAACGTTAATTACCACCGTAATTAATGAAAATTACCATCCATTATGGTGGTTATAGAAAGTTATAACAGTTATAAAAGTTTGAAAAAGGTTTTTTATTATTTCTATAGCTAATAAAATTGCATTATTGTGTAATTTTAGGTTTGTTCATAGGGTTTTGTTGAATTACCCTGTACAATTGCTTTGTATATTTTTTTTCTTACTTGTTGGACTGAACATTGCGTACCTTTTTGTTTAATATGTATTTTATACAGATACATTTTTTAAGCTCGTGCTTCTTGTTTAACGGGACTTTAAATATGGAAAATCTTCGCGAATTTATTTCAATAATTTGTTTGGAACTGAATATTACATTTTATTTTTGTTTTGTTGTAGGGTTTTGTGAATCATTTGTACAATTGGGTTGTGTACGTTTCACTAATTTGCTGGACTGAATTTGCTGTATTTTATATAGAGTGCATATGTTACCGTCATAATCCGAATTCAGTTATTAAAACTCGATCTCATTAATCAAAACCCGATTAACTTCAACCACGAAACAGTAGCTTAAATTATTCGTTCTTGAACCGACCAGTTAATGCTAGTTTTGATTAGTCAAAACCAGTTTTCAACTAAATTCAGGTTTTGACAGTAGCATATATATATTTTTTAAAAAAATTAATACTCCTTATTTGATGAGTCTCATTTTAAAAATTCTTCGCGAATTACTAGAACGTTGCTTCTTTAATTCATGATGGTTAGTTTACAGAACGTATACTATATACATATATTTTTATTGATGATGATGCGATAGGGAGAGAATGATTACATCGTGACTTTTTTTATCGTATCCGTAATTCGGGATCACTAGCCAAAATGGTTGATGATGTCAAATTGTGCACCGGTCGGCAGTTGTTGTTGTGTAGGCCAAACCTCGCAGGGCTCCCCGGAATTCTGTAATTGGGCCATTTGAATTCTGGAGCCCTCTTCAATTAGGGAGCTCCCCAAAAGCAACAGACTACATAGGGGGATGGAAAAGACTACATAGGGTGGCCCTTTTAGGAGATAAACGCTGTGAGCTGATGACGATGTGGATGTGTTTATCTCGAGAACCAAAGAAAAGATGTATCTAGTTTTGGAAATAAGATGCGTTAATAGAGGCAAGTTTTATTGATGGTGTCATGGGTGTGTCTCTTAACTGGTTTTGTAATTCAACGTTTTGTAGTTAGGAACGAATTTGCAACTTTTTTTTTCGTTGTTTATTTTTTTTTTTATAATCTTGACATTGCTAAATGTATAAATTGTACATGGCGCCCTCTTTTTATGCGATGGTTACGTGCTGCGCGAAACTCGCATAAATCGAAAAGTCTATATAATTATTTGGATTTCTTATGAAGTAATAAAACTTCAGCGTTCATTCAAAAAAATTGCATAATATCGAAATAGTTTCGTATATTTTTGTAGCTTCTGCGTGGAGTTCTGTCATCGCATAGTAGTAAATTTGCATATACAGGAAGTAACATAAATAAAAAAATGATAATATTTTTATTGGTTGGTACTTTGAACTCATATTGATCGAGTATTTTTTGTTTTGTTTTTATTTACATTAAGCGAGGTTTTAATTCTATTTGTTTTTAGTTCGTGTTTGTTCAGGTTTATCGAAAATTGTTGATAATAACGTCTGTTAAGACCTCCTGACACACAATTTTAGGTATGGCAACTCGAACAATTCGTGGACAACTGTAACATCAGCTTCTGGCCAACTGGCTTTCGTTGGTTGGGGTTGGGGATGAAGCTAACGGTGGCAACAAATTGTCAGAGTTGCCATACCTAAAATTGCGTGTGTAGGCCCTTAGAGTTCTTTTTAAATCTATGCTACGAATACAGAATAAACACAAAATTAAAAAAATCAATACGAATACAAAATTAAGAAATACTTCCTTATAAACTACAAGTATATAACATACAAATTAAATTCGAAACTAGGAAATTTCGAAGGAACAAAAGCAATTCCACCCCAAACTGGCGAATAACTCAACAGGTATATAATTTTGAATACAAAACAAGGATTGAAAAAATCTTTGTCCCAGCCTGGGATTGAACCAGGGACCTCTCGTATACGCAACAAGACGCTCTAACTCTAACACGCTGAGCTACCGGGACCGCTACGAGAGGTCCTTTAGTCGATCCCAGGCTGGGACAAGGCTTTTTCAATTCCTGTTTTTTATTCAACATACAAACTTACTTATTTATATATATAAAGTATCCAATATTTAATAAAATATTTGGGACACCCTGTAGCTAACCTTGGAACAACAACCTATTTGCTCAGTATCACTAGCATACTCTTTATGCTGTATTATAGATGTATAAAAAAATGTATGTCAGTGGCAGTTAAAGTTAAAAGCTTCCACTTTTTTATAACAGTTTATTTCGTGTAAAGACGAGGATAAAAGGTTTTCACAAGACTACAAAGAAAAAACAGGCGCCATACTTTGTGGACTGCTTTCTTTCATGTTTTATCTCCCCCTTTATTTTTACTTTTTTTTTATTTCACTCACTTTACAAAGTTGGTGTTGTTCAATCAACCCATTTGTTAGCAATTTATCACCGTAAAAAATGCGTTATGTGGAGACCTGCGTGTAATATTTTGAATAGGTCAAACACACAACGCAGATTTTTTTTTTTCATTATTATCTTTTTTTTTGGTAGTAATCTACAGGGTGTCTCAATATCCGATTATTAAAATTAGATTTTGTTTTTATGTAACGTTTACTAATGTTATACGTCCTCATTCTTTAGGTTTGGTTTATCACAATCACAAGCCTCACTTATCGCAGATTTGAGAGCACAAAAACCTCGCGATCTAGAGATTTAAAAAAACACTACACAAACTATATGCATAATACTCGCTTCACGTTGATTCAAGAATATAGATTCCTCGCTTAACGCGAATTGACAACTTTTGTACTTCGTTTCACGCGAATGTGGAAAGGATTTGTTCTCCTTTTACCGCGAATTAGAAGACCAAAAATACTCGCTGACAGAAAATACTCGCGGATTCAAGTTACAAAAAATCCTCGCGGAACCATGGACTTCTCGTAGGTTTCGAGAACAACATCATAATAAAGTTGTTATAAGAAAACTAAGTCTTGCGTTTGAACATCTTGAAATGTATTGTGATCATGTCACCGAGTTCCAAAACTTTTTGTATAGAATCCATCCAATAAAACACAACAAACCGAATTCGAATAGAACTTAAGATATAGACAACATGAAAAAGAGATAGAAATGGTTAGTGAGATAAACTAAGAAAACAACTTCATCAACACGTAAAAGCACTCCGTGTTGTTCATTGGAGTAAACGAGGCCACCTTTGTCGTTACGTACGGTGGACTCAACAGACGACATCTTCTCGTTTCTCTCTGACGCACACACACAACACAAATACAGCTGAAGGCAAAAACATTCGGAAGAGCTTTTGCTCGTTAGCAGTATGACATACGGGCACGCGCTTGTCTCTCATTGCCATCTACCTTGGGGGCACAGTTGGCGACAAGGGGCTCCCTTTGGCCCTCTTTTCTACCCCCCTCAAAAGAAAAAAAAAGATAGATGTACTGCAGTCATTACTGGGAAAGGTCCTATCCCTGTCTCTCAACCTAAGATATAAACCTATCATCGGTCCCTCAACGACTGTATGTCGTCGTTTTTGAACACCGGTGTCTTTTTTCTTTCTCTTGTTGTATGTAGCCGGATCTTCACAAAAACGCGAGATGATGGTCTCGAAGATAGGAAATGTTCGGGATAAAGATCTTATTCATATACTGTGTGTGTATGTGAATGTAGAATTTTAAAAGAAGAAATTCTCGCTCAACGCGGATTCAGAACACGCAAATCCTCGCTTAACGCGACTTCTTTAGGATAATAGAGAATGGTGTATAGGTAGAAGAGTAGAAAATAGAAAATTTCGTTCCCATACATATGCATGTCCGTAGTAGCAAAAATAAACAAAATACCGGTAACCATTTAACGCAGATTTAAAGAACACAAAATCCACGTTTAACGCGATTTAAAGGATTTTTTTTAATTGTGTATCGTATTATAAACTGAACTAGAACATTCGTATCACTTTGTGGTTTTATGCTAGTGTTGTACAACTATGTACAGGAGTTTCTCGGTTTACGCAAGGATTTTATTCTGCGAAAATCTAGCATAAATCGAAATTTCCACAAAGTGACGAAAACGTCAGCGTTGTCACTTGTGCACCCCAGCACAAAATTGCAAAATTTCATTTTAATAACGAGCATCTGAGGGGTTCTCGTTCATAGCGTAATAGCAAAAGCGCATACACGGAACTCGTCTACTTTAATTCTCGTATAACAACAACATGGCAGTTGTTAGAAATGTGTATGCAACTACACAGAACACAATCTTGCACGTGTATTAAAGCTTTTATATTTACAACATACTGTAACTGTAGTAATTCTTTCACATGTTCGACATGTATTACGTGTTCTTGTACACATAGTATTACTATGTGTACAATACAAAAACACTGTTACATGTGCAAGAATTTTATGCAGTGGTGGTTCATGTGCAATGATAGTAATTTTTGCACATGTACCACCATGTACATGTTCTTACAACATGTACTTCTTCCACATTTTTCACGTTTTCTTGTACACCTTTACAACATAGTAGATGTTTTGCTCCACCTAATAAACGTATTTGGTAGATATTACAAAAATTTTTTTTATGAGTTTACTATGGTAATGTCTAAACCTGTAATTTGATTAATACGGTAATGATTATCATTTTATGTGACACTAGTTGGGTCATCGAGAAATTAGCCAATGAGAAGCTATTAGGAAAGACTTGTTTAAATACCCGACCAAGATGTTTGGTCGACGTGCTTAGAAGAAGACAATTAAGTTGTTAGTTTGTTAGCAACACAATTGTTGTTTGTATGTTTAGGTGTTTGAAAATGAACAAACAAATCGTAGCTTATGTTTGCTGCACGTGTCGTGCTGTTTTTCATCCAACAAACGAAATAACTTGACGACAAAATGAAAAAAAAAAAAAACAGGACACTGCCACTGAATTTTCAGGTAATTAGCAGGACTTTATTGTTCAAGTTTTGTTTGAATATTCGTTTCTTGTAAAACAACTTAATTTCGTTCGTGTGCTGATGTGTACAAAGCTGTTTTGCAGTATTAAAAGAGTCATGTTTTACTCATCATCATCGTCATCACCCAAAAGACACCTGTCCTAAAACACCTGGGCATATCCTCCAAGAATGTTGTATTATGTGTATGTATATAGTACAGTATATGTGTGTGTGTATAGATGGCATTGTTTTTTTTACGTTGAAATGTCTTCAGGAGACTAATAAAGCAACGCGTGACAAAGATTAACGAAATGCGGCAATAGAATGTTGCAAGTTTGCGTGTGTTTGTTTGTTTGTTGATTTTTGTAACACTGTCATAACACACCTGTTGAAAGTTGTATTGGAAGAATTATTATTCATGGTGTGTTGTAATGTTTTGGTTGAATCGTAGGCGAAGAGTTTGTGTTTGCTTTATTTTTTTTATTTATTTTTGTTTTTGTTGTTGAATTTTCATTAGTGCTAAATGAAAGGCATGTAACGGAACATTCAAAACCAATGGCAAAACTGTGGAGTTTTGGTTGTCACGTATTAATTAGAGTTGAATGGAGAGAATGTACTACTTTTAAATTAGTGCTAAATGAAAGGAACATATAAAAAAAACATATACAGTAATACATAATATAATTTTTCACTTGTCTCTTTTCTTACAAAAAATATAAGGAAGATTAAACGTTAACTTTTTGGTTGGCTAGCTCGAAATTTGTGCTAAATGAATAAAATATACATGCGTGTATAGAAGGGGATGGTCATGGGACCCCTTCCAAATCTACCTGCTAAAAATTGCTCGACGTAAAAATAATTGACAAAATTTAGAAAATGTTTCAAGGTTTTCTAAACCAAATCCTTTATTTTAAAATTTCTTTTTATGAATGATTTATATTTTTATGTATCGACAAAAATTGTATTCATATTAATTAGATATCGATAATTCCTTTCATGTGGTGTGTGACGACCTCCTAACTGAAGATCTGTATACGCGCCTAAAAATATACCAATGCTAACTAGTGCTAAATCAAAAAAATATAACAAAAATTTAATACTACACAATTTCAATACAATATTCCAATTTTTTTCCAATAAAAAATAAATACACTGTACTGTACTTATTTATATACCTAAATTGCATAACTCAAAATTCGTGCTAAAACGAAGTAATACAAGCTTCACTTAAAACAAAACTTTTAATATAACAAAAATGGTTACTTTTTTTATACGTGACAAGGCGCTAGTGGTGTCTAGTGCTGGAAACTGTGTGATAGGTTGTTGTGTGATGGGATTTATGAGCCTTGTGGGATTTAGATTTATGATTACAGGCCAATGAGGCCTGTTAGTCTCCGGCCGAAGACCTGGTAAACGCTCAAGTTAAAACGAACTAACCAAATCATATAAATATATAATGAACCTAGTGATTTGTCATCATAAATCCAAAGTTTATCATCATCACAACGATCACACAACGATCTATCACACATGCCAGTATTAGCCACAACTAGCGTCACAAGCGGCTTGTTTATAAGCAAAGTGCTCAGAAAAGTAATTTCACGGTTTATAATATGTCAACATATTATATGAACGTAACAGCTTATAACAAAATTGAAAAAAAAAACAATCAATTTTAATCTGTAAAAACCAACTTCCTGTATACTTCATGTTGCCGAACTAAAGAGATGACGTTAAAACTTAAAAAACATTTTACTATTTATTTGTCAATAAACAGTTCATGAGTATGTATCATCGTGTAGCTTCAATATTAATTTTTTCATTATCATTTTTTTTATATCATTACACAAGAAGATGGGCAATTTGAGATACTGTATAGAGTTTCTCACGTCTCTCTCTCGGCGCGTTAATAACTACCTCATCATGAAAAACGAAAGCGTAATAACTGGCTTTTTAATCGTACCACCGATTTCTATCGCAGAAGCGTGAACCTAAGAAGATCGTTTTGCTTAATGTTTTCTATACCTACCAGGTTATATGAGTCTAATTTTTTTTTTTGTAACCACGAAATGTGAATGGACTATAAAACCATTTTTACGACCACGTTATTAGTTGCTTGATCAAAAATGAAGAGAACGCATCCTGTAACTTTTTCGATCCATTACTTTTTTTTTCTCTTTCCTCAGTATAACAACGAAAATATTTTATAACACTTTATTATTCCTGTTTTTATTATTATTTTATTATTATCATTAGTAATATACAAAAGAATAATTTTCGTTTTATGTCTCCGGTTTTTGAGATGTTCGAAATTTCATTATAAATGTTCTGTAGTTTTTGTTGTCGGTGTCACAATCAGATGTGATCAGTAACTGATTGTGGTCGACTGAAGAAGTCCGTTAGGCGTCGTCAAT